>JAKFHU010002206.1:2340000-2570000 GCA_023783475.1 Daubentonia madagascariensis | reverse complement strand
CGTGCTCCCTCCCCATTGCTGAGGGATGGTTGCTATGGCCACTCCAGGTCTGGCTATGAATGTTCTTACAGGGGTTTACCTGGATCCCAGGTGCTCAGACAGACAGCTGGGCTGGGAGATCACTGCACCTTCCCATGCAGCCCTGTCTGAGGTGGTGTCTTTTCAGGGTGGACCAAAGTGATTCAGGTCTCTCTGTGTATATAGGACCTATCAGACATGTAACAAGGTAAGTTCAGAAATAAAGTTCAGCATGACCCAAAATAAAATAACAGCTCCTTGTTGCTTGTGAGTGTTGTAGGGGCTGCAGAGGACACCCCTGGGGGGCATTGGTTTGGAGGCTTCCCTGTCAGTCAATCTGGCCTCAGGGGCAGGTGAGGAACTCAGCTCTACTCTGGACCTTTTCAACGGAAGAAGGATTCATGTATTTTCTTAATAAGATGTTAATTTTCCATAGCATGCCATTAGATTGCAACACATTTTTTAGGGAAAGATGTTATCTTTATGGAGTTGACTTATTTGCAAACTTAACATAAGCTTTCAAACCCACAGAAAATATGGCAGTGTGTTTATATTTAAAATAGATTTTAAAAAATCCAGTGAGTTACTGTGAATTTACTTACCGCCCAATAATACAGGGATAAAAATAATTTATGCTCCTATTTTAATTAAAAGAAAATCATTTTTGTAAAGCAACAGGAGCTCAGTCTAGTGGTTAGATCTTAAAGTAGGAGTGGAGACTCTTAGCTTTCTTCTTGGCTTGGGCATGGACTGGCTGTTTGTTTGGGGCAGGTTCTTTCCCCTCCCTGAACACCACTTTGCTATCCTTGTTCATACAGAGTAACCCTCCACCCCAAACCACACTGTGTGGGGTCACTAGTCAAAGGCATACCATGTGGCAAAGTCCCAAGCCCTGGTCCGAGAGGTTGGTGTTTGATGTCAAGGACTGAGGGACTGCCTGGGGGTGGGAGGGCTGGTAACAGAGCCATTGTGGGGTGTGGGATTCTCCATTTTACCCCAAAAGTTGGTAGTTAGAGGAGCAGCATGTCATGTTCTAAGCATTGATTCCTATGGCCACTGGAAGACAATCAATGCCCAGGGACCCAAACACGCCTAAACTGCCTCTTGTCCCCAGGACTGGCCCATGTCTCAAATTCAAGAGAAGGAAGGAGATGGCAAAGGGGTGGGAGTGGGTAGAGAAAACAGTCACAGGAGACGCTTCAGCCCACAATCACACTTGCTCCACATTCCCTCATCTAGTACATGGTTATTGAGCACCTACTGCATACGTGGTTTGGAGATAAGCCATTTCTGTGTGGACTAGATCAGCCAGGAAAGACTCCACAGCCAAGAGAGAACATTGCTTGGCCCTGAGCACTGCCAAAGTCTTCAGAGCATTGCTGGACATTCTTTGAGGACATAAATGAAGTACAAGAAGTAGTCTCTACCTTCTAGGGATTCCAGCCATGTTGGAGACCCAAGGCAAGGTGGCAGTCCTGGGTGGTAAAGAATAGCACCAGGCAGTCAATGAGATCAGAGCAGATCTCACTTATTGTCTGAGTGTATTACTTATGTAGGCATCAGATGGAATCTGCCAGTGTGGATTGGTGCAAAGAGCACTGGACTTGGAGTCTGAAAACTGGGATTGAATCCTGAATCCTCTGTGCACTTAGCCTACGATCTAGGACAAAGCTCTTCATTGGCATAGTGTCTACAAACAGAATACACTGAGGTTCAAATGAGACGTATGAGAACTTGCTTTACAAACTGTAAAGCATAGTTCATAAATATAGCAACTTATCTTGCTCTCTGACTTGTTACTGGTACCAGCTTTTTTGTAATCCCTACAAGGGAGAGACTTTGTTTCTCTCCTAGGACTGAGTACACAGGTAGGTAGATGGATGGATTTATATTGGCTGCTTCCAGAGGTGTCTGAGACGCTCAGTAACAATAGTCTCTGAAAACATCACTTAAGGAGCAGAAAATCATTTGGCTTGAAAACAGACATGCCTGTCTCTTCATTTCCCACCATAATGAGCATGTATGTGCCACTGCAGTTTCCAGCAAGGTGCAGCAGTGAAGCAGGAGGGGAAGGGAATAGGTTTCCTGGTTTCCATGCATGTCAATTTTCTATCAGGGTGTTCTAACTTATATAATGGCTTTTGAAGTTGTCTCATTTCCTCCTTCCCCCACCAAGAGCCACCAAATCTGGTGAATCTGGCACAAAGTCTCCTTTAAGGTAGGCTCCATAGAGGTCACAGACTGGCAGATCGGGGGTATGACAGTTCCTACATATGAGCCACCATTCAAGTGGGAATTTGAATCCTACTTCAAGGAAATAATTAGAAATGACCAAGAACTTAAATTTGGTTCTGCCAGTAAGCATGACAGGGTTAAGGGAACAAGTTTTGAATTTAGACCCCTTGCATTAGAATTTTGACTTTATTAACTCATTGTAACTTGGTTAAGAAGCTTAACTTCTCTGGGTCTCAGTTTCCTTGTTGGTAAAATAAGAATAATAATATCCCCCTGATATCACTGTTACAAACACTTAGGGAGAGACATATGTAAATGATTATTTTTATCATGCCCTAAAATAATTCAGATACGGTGGAGGTCAATTTGGGTTGGAGCAGTCAGGAAAAATGTCATGGCAAAGGCAAAGGGATTCCTGGACCATGAATTTTCCAATCCCAATTCCAGCCAAGCAGAACATGAGCCTGATGAGTGGGAAAACATACTGGGGCCTTGAGGTTGATGAGGGAGCAGAGAGGATTCTATGATCTGCTGCTGCAGGAGTCAGGAAGGCTGTTTGTAAAGCAAGGAAGGGAGTTGGCAGAGAAGCCAGGCAGCCTCTCCTTCAAGACATCAGGTTGAAACACCTGGGTGGAGAGGAAAACCAGGGTGAGAAGAAATTCGACAACCACATGGTAACTAGAAGGAGAGAGTAGAGGTTGGGGGCGCGGGTGGTCAGAATGGGGAACACGTGAGGGCTGCATATTCACTGATTTAACAAAAAGTTATGAAGCATCTATACCTATTCTATACCCTGGGATTACAGCAGATACTCCTAGCCCTTCTAGACTTCACATTCTAGTAGGAGGGAGTTGAAGTATAAATAAAATAAGTAAATTATATAACATGATAGAAGGTCCTAGGTGCTGGGGGAAGGAGTCTAAGGAGTGTCACTGGAAGGGGGGGGTGGATCAATTTGGTAGTTAAGGAAAGGTTCATATTGTAGGTGATATTTCAGCAAAGGCTTGAAAGAGGTGACTCAGAGAGACTAATTAAGAGGCTAACAGAAGAATGCAGGTGAGTCAGGATGATGGTTTGACCACTATGGCTGCTTTTGGCTCCCAAAGAGCCAAAAGGATTTGCTTATGCGCTGGATGTAGGATGAAAGAGAAAGAAAATAGTTGGGGATGATTCCAAGTTTGGGGCTCAGCAATGGGAAGGTTGGAACTGCCGTTGACTGAGAGAGAAAACCTATTCCTATAGGTTGGATAAGAGGAAGATTGGATGTCCAGTGTTGGACACACTGAATATGTGAGATGCCCATTAAACAGATTAAGTGTCAATGCCAGGTAGGCAGTTGGAGATGCAATTCTGAAGTTCAGGGGAGAGGTCTGGAGCTATAAATTTGTTAGGTTTATCAGCAAATAGATGGAATTTAAAGCTAGGAAACTAGAGGAACTCATCAAGGGAAGGAATATATAGAGATAAGGAAGGAGATCCAAAAATTGAACTTGGAAGCACCTTGGACAGGGAGGTTGAGGAAACAAGGTTGTAGCCACTGGTTGAGGAGGAAAACCAAGCACGTTGTGTTCTGAAAGCCAAATAAAAAAAATTTTCCAAAGAAGAGGAAATAATAAATTGCATCAAATGCTGCTAATATGTCAAACAAGTGAAAACAGAATTGACCATTGGATTTAGCAACATGGAGGTCGTTGGTCAACCCTGACTCTACTGAGGTTGGCCTACATGTGAATATTATGTTAGGTGCAAAAGATCTCAGTTCTAGTCACAGGTTTGCCACATTCCTTTCTGGGTAATTTTTGGAAAGTTACTCAGTCTCTCTGAATCTTGTTTCCCTATAATCTGTAAATTTTAAATGATATTAATTACTGTTCATTCTAACTCAGTTTTTTGTGAGCTAAATTCAGTTTATCTTTTAAGATACAATCAGATTGACTAATCTTCCTCTGTCTATCCTGTGGAAAGTTTAATGTAAGATATCTAAGAGGATGTATTGTTATGGTATTGTAAGTGTGTCTGGCTCCAACTTTCTACCTCAGGACTCAAGCTGTGACTTTAGCTCTTTCTTTATAACTATCCTGGTGTCCGCTCAAATGTTGAGCTCCGTCTCCTTTAGTTGCTCTTCCCATGAGAAAATTTACAAAATAAAACACAAAACAGAATAAATCAGAAACAGAAAAGGAGAGATAGAAGGTATTTACATTGTAGCAATGCAAAAGAGCTTAAAATTTTTATGAACTACTCTTGTTCTTAAGGGACTTCCACCTAGTAGCTTGGCTATCTTCTGTGTTCTTTGCTCTTTCTTTCTTCCCTTTTATTAGTCAGGTTACTACTAGGATATGCTGTAGTAGCAAACAATTCCAAAACATTGGGGGTAACTTAACAAAAGTTCCCACACATACAATTGCACTGTAGGTCTTCAGGACGGGGCATCCTCCGGGGTAATTCAACAATCCAGGCTTTGCGGTCTCAACGTGGCGGTTTCTCAGTTACTGTGATAGGAGAGGAGAGTGCTGGAGAGTCTTGCACCTGCAAGCAAGCCCTGTGTCCTGAAAAGGGCCGTGTCACTTCTGCTCCAACTCATTGGCCTTAACTAGCCGTAAGGCCCCACTAATTACAAGGGGGCTGGGAAATGTGGGGAACATATGGACTACTTGGCAGGCATGGCTGTTTCTGCCACATTCTTTCAAAATCCTCCCATTTTCATATGCAGAGGAAATAATCCCCTCCTCCCCCCAAATTTAGTTTCCAAGGGCCTTCCTCAGCCTTTAAACATATCAACATCTTCTGTCATCTCTGTCCTCTGTCTGGAATGAGGGATGGGACGGAGGACACAGGGGTTGAGATTGGCCAAACAGACCAATGGTGCCCTTTGTAGAGTGCCCTTGGTAGGTCATAAAGCATCATACTCATAGAAAACATTTCTATAGACCCTCACTCAGTGCCTGGCATCCTTCCAAAGTTTTCACATGTATTAGCATAATTAATCCTCACAACCACTCTACTAGTTAGGCACCATTGCTAGCCCCATGTAGCAGATTAGCAAACTGAGGTGTAGAGAAGTTAACAACTTCCCAAGGCCATACTGGTAATATGGGCAGGCAGTCTGACACCAGAATCCATGTTTTTGACCATTAGGGTATATTGCTTCTTTGTAGGGGTAAGTACAATACAGATGCACCTCTCACCATCCCTGACAGCATATATACCACAGTTCTAAGGGTGGAAGGGGTCCAGATTGTAGCAACAAGATACTAGGAAAGAGCCCTAGCTCTTTGCTTTCTGGCATTGGCAGAGAATGGGGTGGCTGCAGAGAAGAGTGTTCTGGGAAGTAGGTTGTGTGATCAACATTATGAACACTTATCAATATCTGGTTCTTTTCTACCTCGGGCACACGGAAAATTGTACTTCCTCATCCTTGAAGTTAGGCATGCCTGTGTGGTTCATTCTGGCCATAAAACGATGTGTCAATTCTGGTGACAGCATTCAAGGCTAGAGCTTGCTTCTGCATGCTAGCTTGCTTAGTGAGTGGGAAATCTACTAATACTCTGAAGATAACATCAGACAAAGCAGATTGAGATACTGAGTTACTCCAGGGAGGACACCTGCCCAGCCAGTTCCCTGGGCCCATGGTGACACTATGGGAGCAAGAAATAAAATTTTATTTTAAGATGCTGACATTTTGATCTTTTACGTTACTGAAGCAAAACCCAACCTATGCTGACTAATATAGGTGGTATTTGAAATGTGAATCAGGGTGGATTTTTTGAGGTGGTTTGGGTAAGAAGAAGGGAAAAGAGAATAAAACATTTGTGTCGTTTGGTCTATTTCTTTTCTGGGCATTAGAAATATAACTTACTTTGAACCATTTTCTTGTTTTACCTTGGCAATGGGGTTCAGTTCCTCTGAGCCTGAGAACTGTGCTCTACTCTGCAGCTAGAGGCTTCCCAGGGAGCAGAGTGAGGGGAAGGCCGTACACGAGAGGCTTGGACCTCCTATTATATTCCTCCCGATGCCCTCATGTTCTGCCTCTCGGGAAAGGGCTAAGGACCACGTGTAAAAGCTCACTTCTTGGATTTCTGCCTTGGAGGCAATATTTTCCAGGTAGTTCATTGAAGCTGAAGTTGTCAGTAAAATTTATCCATTTCATTTTTTAGAGCTTTTCAGAATGGAAATGCCACGCAGTTCTCTCAGCAACTGCTTTGCTGGGCACCAACAGTGGTAGTTCCCAACCCTTGGTGATTAGCATTTTCTCAAGCAGTTTAGCATGAGCTTCATGCAAAAGAGAAGGTGAGTGTTCAAACATATCTAAGATGCCTTCACTTCTATCTGCATTGCTGGCATCAGCTTCAGGGTTTGACTTGTCGTGTTGGAAGGATCCAAAGTCAGAGGAGCCATCTCAGATGAGTGGTATTTTCATGCAACAGAGGAAAGCAACTTCTCTGATACTCTGATTGTCTTCCCAGTTACACTAGCCAGGGCTCTCCTTTTCTCTCCCTTTACATCGCTTAAGAATGTCCCAAGTTTATAATGAATGTAGTCCAAAATTCATCATCTAGAAGTCAGCCCCCTGGGATAAAAGCCTTCGGAAGGAAGGGCTGAATTGACACAGGGAATGATTTCTCAGGTTTCGGTCCTGGAGTCGTTTCCTTACTCACAAAACATTTGTTCTTTTAAGGGAACCAATATGTTTGTGTAACTGATGTGAAACAAGCTTGACTCCAAAAAGATTTAGCTTAATATCTGCCTATGCATTCTGGGGGCCGGCCGTCTGTAGGATGTGCATTAAAGGCCCTGGCGGTGGCACGACTCGTCACGTATGATATTGGGCACGCAAATGTGACGTGATGCCCATGGACTCTTGAGGGTAATTCAATGTGCCAGCCAGCTCAATGGGCAGAGGAGCTATAAACATAGTTGTCACAAGTGAGAAAGAGCGCTGGGTCGCAGGCAGACCAGAGAAGCAAGCAGCATTGGAACCTGTCTCCAAGCCCTAATGTGAGTATTAATTAGTGTATTACAGAATTTACGGTGAGAACAGCCTCTCCACCAGACCCCGCCGCTGACACGCTCCTCATTAACCACTTCTGTCTCTTGCCCTGGTCTCTCCAGCCTCCGTTCCCCGTCTTGCCAAATCCCAGGAGGACGAAGAAGGCAGACGGAATTGTGCTACAGGAGGGATGCTTTTGGGGGGCCTTTGCTAAAAAGAAAAGGCCAACAGGATACATGGCTGTCTGATGTTTATAGGAATAAGTACACATTTAATCTACATAATCATTAATCTTTCTTTATGTAAAAGTGATTAGTAAATAGGGTTTTTAAGCAACTGTTTAGTTTACACATTGGCATCATAGATTAACTTATTTCTAAAACACTTGATTTTATCACTCTGCCTAATGATTTGTCACATGATTTATTGGGTAATATGATAAATCATGTGCAATTTATTGTTTATCCTATAAAGAGTGCAACAATTCATTAAACAGTGATGAAACCCAGCAGTTGTGTGGGGAAGCCTACCTTGTTGGCTGTTGCACTCAGTGGGACGGACGAATGTTCTTCCAGGAGTGGGGTAGTCTCTTTCTGTGCCCAGGTTTACAGCATGGGGCAGTTAGACTGTGCTTAAATTAAATAGTTTTAGAAAATAATGGTGTAGTCATAATCTTATACTCTGGCCATATTTATTTTATATGGAAAAATAAAGCCTAAAGCCTGATGGGTGTTAAATCCGCGGATTTATTTGTGATAATAAATGTGGTGTTCTTTGTTACGAAGGCATTAAACTTAATGGCAATGTTTCATAATGCTGCATGGCAGTCGTGTCTCCCTTTCCCTGGCTTTATTTCAGGCCGAAGCACCCACTGAAAAGCTCCTCAGGACATTTCTGGATGTTCTCCAAGCTTAGAGGACATCTAGGTGCACGAAGACCACGTGACAGGCAGAAAGCTGAAGGCAGAGCTGGTGCCAGGGTCCAAAGCAAAGTCCTGACCTCTGACCTTGAGCCTCCTCCCAGAGATGCAGGGACCACTTTAAGAAAAGTTCATTGACTAACAGTCAACACCTGGAGAGCCGGCCACTCCTTTCACCTTGTGGGGAGAGACCAGGCAATGCCCAGCTCTTCCAGATCGGGCTTCTTGTCCCTCTGTCTCTCAATTCTTTGCTGTCCCTTCCTTTCTGGGTAGAGGTTTTTGCCTGCTCAGCTTCCAGGCTGCCTTCTTTTGGCAAAAGAACCTAATTCTCTTTGGGAGCCAATTGTCCTCCATTCTCAGTACAAGTGACCTCACCAGCTCACCTGGGGCTCCAGAGTACATTTCACTCCTAGCATACCCACAGTCAGAGCAGAACATCCACTGACCGCTCTGATTATGTGGTTTGGGCATTGGACCCAAGTGAGGCCAACCACAGTAGGATTTTGTGGAAATGGTTAGAGGAAGGTAGTAATAGAAGGAAGCCTGGAACTGCTAGTGGCCATCTTGTTCCCTCAAGGAAATAGAGAAAGTGCCCCTGAGAGTGAAGCCAGCACAGCTGAAAGCTGGAGAGACCAAATCTCGTGTTAATTAGTATAGACAGTTGTATGAGCCCTTGGATCCAGCCCTACCTGAAACAGCTACCCCCTGGGACTTTCTTGTTTTTTTTTTATCTTTTTTCTTTTTTTGCTGAAGTCAATTTGACATAGATTTATAATAAAAAAATTCTCATTAACATACTAAAAATTCTCATTAATATACTTGCTCTCCCATGAAGTTGGGTGTGTATCGTTTTATAGGGAAAGCTTCCCATTGGAGAAGGGATATATCACTGCCCTCTGTTTCCTTTCATCACCCCCTGTGATGGCACGCACACTGCAGAGGTGCCTGCAGCCCTCGCGTTAGCTGGAATAGTTCTACCTTGACCTGTTTTATGCACTGGGGCTGCAAGTCACATTTCACTTTAAAAGTTAATTCATCTATTACAAATGGAATTATGTAGCACCTTATCCAGACTGCATGCTACTCAAAGAAGTCACGGCACATTGTACATTGTGTATGCTGTATGGTATACCAAGCACAACGCATTTTTACGTGGTAGCCCTCAATAAACATGGGCTAATTCTTTGATTAACTTGAGAAAGAGGAAGACAACCTGAGTGTGAATGACAGATGTATTAGGTTATCAAAAAACTAAGCAGGTCTTTGGTAGAGGTAGGAGGAGTGTGGTACATTAAAGACGGCTGCAAATTCTTTGCTACTCCTCCCATTGAAAGCTGAAGTCTAATTTTCCTTCCTTTGAATCTGGGATGGACTTACTGACTTGCTTGATCAATAAATTGTGGCAGAAAGAATATTCTGGGCAACAAAACCAAAAATAGACAAATGGGATTATGTAAAAAGTTTCTGTACAGCCAAGGAAACAATAAATAGTGTGAAGAACCACCTACAGAATAGAAGAAAATATTTGTAAACCACACATCTGATAAAGGGTTAACATCCAAAATATATAAGGAACTCAGTAATATAAAAACAAATAATCCGATTAAAAATGGGCAAATGACCTGAATAGATATTTCTCTAAAGAAGACATACAAATAGCCAATAGATTAATGCTAAAAATCACTAATCATTAAAGAAATGCAAATTAAAACCACAAAGAGATTTGACTTCACACTGGTTAGGATGGCTGTTATCAAAAATACAAAAGATAACAAGTGTTGGAGAAGATGTGGAATAAAGGGAACATTTGTATACTGTTGGTGGGAATGTAAATTAGTGCAGCCATTATGAAAAACAGTATGAATGGTCCTCAAAAAAATAAAAATAGATCTACCATATGATCCAGCAATCCCACTACTGGACATATAGCCAAAGGAAATGAAATCAGTATGTCAAGGAGATGTCTGTACTCCCATGTTCTTTGCAGTATTGTTCACAGTAGCCTAGTAATGGAATCAACCTAAGTGTCCACCAATGGATGACTGGATAAAGAACATGTGGTATATATGCACAATGGAATACTATTCAGCCTTTAAAAAGAAGGAAATCCTATAATTTGTGCCAACATGGATGAACCCGGAGGACGTTATGTTAGGTGAAATAAGCCAGGCACAGAAAGACAAATACTGCATGGTGTCACTTATATGAGGAATCTACAAAAGTTGAACTCACAGGAGCAGAGAGTAGAACAGTGATTATCAGAGGAGGGAGGAGGGAGGGGTTGGGGTGATGTTGGTCGAAGAACACAAAATTTCATTTAGATAGGAGGAATAAGTTCAAGAGAGCTATTGTACAACATGTTGACTATAGTTAATAACAATGTATTGTATTCTTGATAATTGCTCAGATTTTAAATGTTTTCACCACAAAAAATAAGTATGTGAGGTAATGCATATGTTAATGAGCTTGATTTAGCCATTCTGCAATGAAAGTATATTTTAAAATGGCATGTTGTACACAATAAATATATAAAATTTTTATTTGTCAATTAAAAAAATAAATGACTTTTTATAAAATTATAAGCAAGGGTGTTCTGGCCCTTCCATTGCCAGGTCCTGGGAAACCCTATAGCTTCTGCCTGGCCCTTTTAGAATGTTTAACAGGGAGGAAGCCAGCCTTCATGGAATAAGTCCTCTTATCCTGAGACAGCCATGGTGTGAGGAAGCTCAACCTACCTGTGAAACAAGGTCACAGGAGGAGAGGCCTGACCAGCCTCAGCTCTCCCAATCATACCAGCCCAGACACCAGTCACATGAGTGAAGACACCTTGGATGGCTCCAGCCCCAACCACCATCTTACTGGGACCACATAAGAAACACATGAGCAAGAACTGTCTAGTAAATTTATAGAAATGTGAAAGATGATTCAAGTTTGGGGAGGTTTGCTACATAGCAATAGACAACCAGAACTGGAAGGTAACTCCTTTATTATACATATGACACCACTGATTCCCCATTGTATTAGGGATTTTGAATTATATTATCTCTAATGTTCCTTTAACCTCCAAAATGCAATGGCCCCACATATCCTTTGAGTTAATAGTTTCTCTTCCCATTCTGACCCAAATACTGCTTGGGGGCACTTGATGCAATAGAGAGGTCCTGGACTGCAAGCAGGGACATCTGTGTCCTTCCCTTTCTTTGCCGGTAAGGACCTGGGCATCCTTGGAAAGGCATCTTTCTTCTCCTCGTGCAGGCAACTCATGCATCTCCTCCTCAAGAAAGCCTCCTGGGCCTTCCATCGATTCTGTCTCTCCTCTCCCAGCCACCTGCTATCATATCGTTCTATGTAGTTTTCCTCATAGCACCTGATATCAGCTTGCATGTCCCAAAGATCATGAACACAACGACAGCAGAGGCCTTGGCCTGTGCTTCTAGAACAGACCCTGGCACAGAGTTCCATGAATACTGTTGAATATCAATAAATATTGTCAGAATGAATGGGGAGCCTTCTGTTCCTCTCCCATGCTCACTGTGGAGTGACTGTCCAGGTAAACCACATCCATGGTGGCTTTTGGCTTGAACAATCCAAGATCTTATGATTTGAGGATGAAAGACCTTAGGACGGGCCAGGAGCATGGATATGACATAGGATACAAGGAAGTAGAGGCCAAGGGTAGTAATCCATCTGACAACATCTTCTCTTTCAGGAAATGGCAAGAAAGCCTCAGGGGCTCTTCCAAATTGCTCAGCTGGCCAAGTTGGCGTGTTTGGGTGAGTCTTTGGCCAGTTCTGGGTTTCCCCAACTCTGAAGACCCTGTAAGTTTTGGAATGTGTTTATACCACATTCTTGTTAATACCTCATAAAATACTATCTGCCAATAATGTCACTCTGTAATTACATTTGCTGAACTCGTTCTGTCTGTGTGTGTGTTCTTTTTTCATTATGTAGCTTCAACCTTTATAATGTTACCAATTGACACCATAATTAGTATAGTTTACTGCAGCACTGATTATGAGGGGCCTCCTTGTCAATCACCCTCTGTTTGTTTCTGTTTGAGGAGCCATTATCCTTTACCTCTAAACCTTGGCTAATTTACAGGGCACACGGGTGCAGGGCTGTGTGTGTGTGCCTGAGAAAGGCATGCTCTAGGGGCCTCCTTGCACTTGACTGCCCGCTTCTTAAGTGGTCACTTTGCTCCCAGCCTTATTACATAATGCCCTTGGCCGAGCTCTCCAGGCAAGGAGGAGCAGCCCTTAGAGCATGGCAAAGGGGCAGGGTGCTGGGTGCCACCCCCACCCCTGCCCAGGGAGACACAAGGCCTTGGCAAGTCGCCAGCCTCTTTGTGATCCTGTCCCCCAACCCAGATCTCCTTCCTGCCCTACCTGCCTCCAGGGGCTTCAAAGAGCTAACAGATGTGGAAGAGCTTTTGAAATAAGCGTGCCATATAAATTCAAGGTGTTTGGGAATGGTTTTCTCATAAACCTGCCAACACTATCTTTTTGGAAAAGACAGAAGTCACAAATCCACTCTTGTTTTAATTTACTCTGGTATTTCCTCAGCAGATGGCTAAAGAGCTGCTTGTCATGTGTCCTCTGTGCCAGCATCTATAGGCTAGTACCTTCTCTGTAAACCCTGAGGACAGTGGCCTCCCTGGAGGAATGGGTGTGGCTTTATGTGCTCCCCCCAAAGGTCTCGCTGGAAGTAAAGCCAGCACCCTTTCCTTCCCCTGGAGCTCCTGGTGCTCAGCGTGGGGAAGGCAGCTCTGCCCTTTTCCTGACTGCCTTGCTCAGCCCCTCTCATGGCAGGTGGGGGGACTTCTCGGAAGCCTGGACAGTTCTCTATTCCTACAGCCTTGTGGGGGACACACCAGGCACGGCCCAGCCTGCCTCCCAGAAGCAGGTTTGGGGACCCACCTTTGGGGTTCCTGGGCCTGTGCTCCATGGAGGTTTAGACAGGTCACCTCTGCCTTGCTGTTGGACACCAGATTCCTTACGTGACGGCCCTAATTCTGGACTTGGAGCTGGGGGGAGAATCAGGAAGTGCAATTTCAGTAGAAGGTCAAGCCTTATTCTCTGATCCAGCTTAAGCTGCCACAAGTACTAAGCAAACCTCTCTATGCCTCCTGGGTCCATTTCTTACTTAGTTCAGACCTCAGGGTGGACTGGGCATGCCAGAAATCACAAAATGTTTAAAGCTGAAAATAACTTAGACCATTATCTTTACTTACTTCCCAGGGTGCTCTCTTGGGGATGATTGTCCTGCCACTGCACAACGAGCTCCACGACAGGAGGCTCCACCCCCCATCAGACAGTCTCTGGCACTGCCAAGCATCGTGCTCCTTGCCCTTCTGTGCGGCTCAAACCGTCTTTCCCCGCCGCATCTGCGGGTCTCCTCTTTGCCCTTGGAGGCCACACAGAGCAGGGCCACTCCTCTCTTTCTTCAGAAGGCTCTTTGTTTTTTCTTTCCTTTTAACCCATCAGTGTCCCTCCCAGGATACCTGGGGCACAAGTTCCAGGGGTCAGCTTTCACCCTTGTCATGGCACTGACCAGTAATCCATGTAGAACCTCCGCCTGCCTTCCAGAAAGTGTGATGATGGAGGCCCCATTTTGCTGGTTCTAGCATCTCTTTTCTGTTCCTGTGATGTTCTAACACACACGCCCTTATTAGGACGTTGCCTCTTGGGTGTTAAACAAATACCAGCTCTGTGCCAGCTGTGCTGCAGCATATGATGGAGCCCCTCTGGGACGCAGGGTCTGGCCGAGGAAGGCCAGATGGAGACGTCCCAGGGCCTGGGGAAGCCTGTACTAGCTGTAGGAGCTAAAGCAGTCCTGGCGCTGGGTGGTGTGGGCCAAGGGTCATGGTTCTCCTTGCCAGTGCCCAGGGTGGCCCTGTGGACTTCCCAACCATACGCCTCCTCCCTTTCTTCCTTGTCCTTCTCCACAGTTCTCTGAGGCCCCTTCCTCAAAAGGGTCCAGATTCCTCCCCTTAACACCCCAGGCCTCCTCATGACCTCTCTTGACCTCTGTCGAAACCTTCTTTCTTTCCAAGATACCCAGTGCTCAATTTGGGAGCCGGGCAGCTTGGAAATACAGAGGTCTTTGCAGACAAGCCCACCTTCTCATGGAGACGAAGAGAGGCATTTTGTAAACAGCAGAGCAGATTCAACCTCCCGGTGGATGCACATGTAATGTGGCTTAGGCTATATTATTCTTGCTTAAGTTGGAGTCTGTGATTTAGCATTCCTGTTTAGCTGCGGAATTCCACGGAGGATATTGCTGGATCCCAAATCTTTTGTCAGTGTAATTGAGCATAACATCTTTTCAGGTTTGTATTTGAAAAGACGCATTATCTCCTGTCATCCATTTGTTCTGTTTGAGCTATTTGAAACTTTTAACTTGCCCCATCCCTCTGAAGGAATTTGAGTTTTAGGCTGATAATTTATGTTTATGCTGAGAATGTGATTTCCTTTCTGCACCCGGAATGATGAATAGACTTCTCTCTGTAAATTAGTACGGGAGAGGACATAGGTAAATTGCTAACCAAACTGAGAATTTCACTTTGTTCCAATGATTTCTTCAAGTTCTTTCATACTCATGTTCCCTAGGTGCACAATTTCACCTGGACCATGTGCCCTTTGACAGCACAAGAAACCCTCATCCTGGTTTCCTACCTCCTGAGCATCCTCCTCCAGGAACAAGGACCAGCAAACCACCGCCTACGAGTCAAATCCAGCCCGCCTGCCGCCTGTTTGCCTGAGTCCTGTGAGCTGAGACTGTTTTGTACATTTTTAAATGGTTGAAAAAGAAAAATAATATTGTGTGACAGGTGAAAATTATATAAAGTTGAAATTTCAGTATCCCTAAATAAAGTTTTGTTGGAACACTGCCACGTTCATATGTTTACATACTGTCTGGCTGATTTCACACTGTAACGGTAGAGTTGAGTAGTTGCGACAGAGACCTTATGGCCCGGAAAGCCTAAAATATTTACTATCTGGCCCTCTGAAGCAAAAGTTTGCCAATTCCTGCTTCAGAGAAAGAGTGAGAGTTTACTTGTGCCTCCAGCAGGGTTTTGGGTGGGATGCCTGGCCTGTGTCTACTCATCTTTTAGCAACTATGTCTTAATTTCCCTTGGAGAACTCCTTGCCCCTGGCTCTCAGTCCATGTGATTTGGATGGATTTAATCCTGTCCCTCAGCCTGGCCTCACTCTCAGATGGGGCAAATCTCTTGGCATGTTCTCCCCCAGGCAGAGTGGTTAGTTCCGTGTGATGGTTACTTGACTCAACTGGACCAATGAGCTCTGTGCCCAGGCATCTGTGAGAGGAGCAGATGCCCTTCCTATGAGATGTTAACCAGGGCATGCAGAGGTGGAAGCAACTGCAGGCATCTTGTGACAATGAAGGACTTGATAAGGGAATCAGAACTGGCAACTTCGTGTCAGCCCTGAGTCAAGCCAGACCTGATGCCCCTGCCCTTTGTCTGTTTGGCTGAGCCCACACGTTTTTGCTTAAATCTGTGTTTCTGTAGCAAGTGTGTTGCCTTTGTGTCGCGTGTGCCCCTTACAACAGAGGACCTGGCTCAAACCCCTGCTGATCACTGCTGACTGGCTGGAAATGTTGGCCCATGGCCCCAGGACTGGCCTGGGGACCCCAGCACTAGACCACATGCTCCATTCCATTAAAGCCAAGATGTGAATTGATCTCTGGTATGGTTTGAATATTTGTTCCCTTCAAAACTTATGGTGAAATTTAATCCCCAGTGTGGCAGTATTGAGAGGTGGGGCCTTTAAGAGGTGATTGGGTCAGAGAGCTCTGCCTTCATGGATGGATTAATCTATTCAGGGACTAAGGGATTAATGGATTATCTTGGGAGTGGGACTGGTGTCTTTATAAGAAGAGGAAGAAAGACCTGAGCTAGCATGCTCAGCCCCCTTGCCGTGTGATGTTCTGCACCACCTTGGGACTCTACAGAGAGTCCCCACCAGCAGGAAGGCCCTCACCAGATGTGGCCCCTTGACCTTAGACTTCTCAGCCTCCAGAACCATAAGAAATGAATTCCTCTACTTTATAAATTACACAATTTCAGGTATTCTATTATAAGCAACAGAAAACTTTATGTGCCTTCCCACAAGTGATGGGGGCAGAGCTCTTGGACTGCAGCATGATCTGCAGCAGTGAGAAAGGGCAGGTGAGCAAGACGATGGGGCAGACGTGCCATCCCCAGCACCCCTGAGCACCTGCTGTCTCCCAAGAGGCACCTGGACTGTATGCACCAGTGGAGAAAATGCAGTGATGGGTGGAAAGGTCATGGGAGTGTGCCTGGCTTTGGGAGCAGCCCTGGCACTTCATGGGCTGCAGGGTCTTGAGCACATGGCTGAGTTTCCATGAAACTTGGGGTCCTCCTCAACTCAAGGCATAATAGCACCTGCCTTCCCTCGGGTGTTGTAAAGAACCCTTGGGATGACCTGGGTGACAGCATGTGCAAGCTGTAAATCAGTAAATGAATGCTGCTGGCGGTGGTAGTGACACCAGACAAGAGGCTGCTCTGTTGACCAGAAGGCCTGAGGGAGAAAGGGGAGTTGGGCATCACCGGGGCTTCCCCCTCAATGTGCTGCTGAAGTAGATGAGGCCCAAGTGAGAGGGAAGAAGCTGAGATTAGGGAGGTGGGGGACTTGCCTCAGATCTCACAGCTGAGTGACACCAGGTCTGCAGGCTCCTAATCCCAACGTTGCCTTCAGAAATAAAGAAGTCAGAGCAGCCTGAGATGGTCCTTCCATTCTGCACCAGTTGTCAGCAGGCCACACTGGCAGTGCTGACTGTACTGCATCAGCTGGCAGTGCTGACTGTACGTCCTGGCCCAGCCCCGTCCGTCCACCCACCCACGTGCCAAGGGTGTGGTCCCCAGCAGTGATGGTGACAGGGTTCTTCGGGTGCCCTCTGTGTTACAGACAACTCTGGGGTTTCATGGACAATTAATCAGGTCCAGAAAACAGCATGTGGCTACTTGAGGTTTAGAAGAATCTGTGCATATGGACCCCATTTCCTCTGTAGCACAAGTGCATTTAAGCACAAGGGAAGAAGTGATTGGATTAGATGAATTTAGAGTGTCTGAAATCTCTAGCTCCCAGGCAGCTTCTCTGTGGTGCCCCACTGCTGGGGGATTTACTCTGGGTCTTTGGTAGCCTCAGGAAAGGCCCCTCCAGCATTATGACATGACCCGACTCCTTCATGGCAAGATGCTTTTTAAAAACTAGGTTGTGGGGTGAGCCCCACTTAGACCATCCAGGGGATTCTGCAGAATGGGTCCATTTTTGATGGCTTGTGATGGTCCTCCCTACCCATGCGGAAGACCGTGAGGTACAAGCTGGTGTGTGAGGTGCTCAGAGCTGGACATTTCAGCAGAGGCCAGTGGAGGGGTTCAGAGCAAGAGATGAGGAGAGGCAGGCATGATAACTTGGTGAGGTGCGCCTGCAGGAGGGAGGGAGCAGCCTCACTGAACTACTTCTGAGGAAGACATGCTCTTGGAGGGACAGTGGGAAAAAGAGGGAA
Source organism: Daubentonia madagascariensis (assembly GCA_023783475.1). Taxonomy (NCBI): domain Eukaryota; kingdom Metazoa; phylum Chordata; class Mammalia; order Primates; family Daubentoniidae; genus Daubentonia; species Daubentonia madagascariensis. The sequence goes on along the minus strand of JAKFHU010002206.1, from coordinate 2,552,286 downwards.
CGATCTGGAACAGACTACCGCTGCCAGCCTTTCCAGCCAGTAATAAACCTCCACCTCTGAGCCTGTTTACCACCCCAGGCACTGATCATCCCCGCCTTGGTCTCAGCCATTGTTCTAGACATCTGGAACTTTCTTAAAGAGATTGCCTCTCCTGGTCTTTCCCCACAAGTTGCCTCCAAATTTCAAAGTCCAGAAAAACAAATACTGCCTTCCTGACTTTTCCTGAAGCTAGCAAGAAGTTAGCAAAAGCAGTACACCCTGGGGAGGGGATTTGGGGTCATTTATAGCAAATGGATGGGTTAATTTTTCTACCTGGGGCTGTGGAAAATGAGTTTCTGAGTAAACAAATCTGTGCTGTCACGTGGAGGCAGAGTCCTTCACCTTCTTTCCTCTATCAACCCAGAAGGAGGGCAGCTCTGACTCTCCTTCCCTCCTGATGGAGCTCAGACTCTGATTTCTCACTCCTCCCAGACAATTACACTGAGAGGAGAGCCCACCGCTGTAGGGGTGCCCTGAGGCTGCACAGTCCCCTGACCCTCTGTGACTCGGAGCTCTCCCCAGGAAGTGCCTGGTGGTTTTGGGCTGAGAATCCAAGTTCTAGGGCTTTCTTATCTTCAAGTGATCCATCCTGACTCCAGCGGCAGGGCCTAGGATCTTCCTGCCCTTCTTGGGGACCCTCCTGCCTGTTTCCCCCAAGGCGCTTCCTCCTTGTTTGGGGCTGGAAAAGCTGACAACCGATGGCCAAGGAGGCCCTGGGTTGGGGCGAACCTCAGGGCTGTGGGGGAGAGAGGATGAGGAGGCAGGCTTGTGCGCAGGGGCTGGGACAAGGGCTTGCTGGCTGAGGCAGTGAGAGAGGAAGGATTCAGAAAGGGCCAAGAACGTGGAGATGCCAGCTGAGTGCTTCCATCTGCAGCTCTGATTGAATTATGGGGAAAGGGGCGGTTTGGGGAAGCTGTTGGCGGATCCCAACCACATTGTGGCAAATGAGGCCCTTTGGCCTTTTGGAAAACCCATGCTTTATTAAAATAAATTAAAAGAGATTGAGTCCTTCTGTTCCCTTCTCTCCTCTCCCCTCTGTCCCTGAGGCAGACACATGCTGCTCACCATTGTTTTACCTTCAGATAGCTTGCACTGTGGAAGGGCAAACCTGCAATTACCCTGCCTGCTGAAAATGATGGCTGTCGCTTAAGAGAAAACCTGACTGCTTTCCTTCCACGGGGTCTCTGAATCATGCCAGAGCATCTGTCTGTAATCTCTTCAACGAGAGCTTTGTCTGAGCCAGCCCAGTGGCAGGGAAATAACAGGGTTGCTGGTGGCCAGATGAGGCGGTAGGAGGGGCGCAAGTTAGTTCCCAGGATGCCGGGACTTCCATCCCCAGGCCCCCTCCCACCCAGAGGAGGAATCTTTGGTGGGAGCCCATGGTCCCTGCCGCCACCAGGAAGAGCTCACACCCGAGGTCTATCTGCTTGTGTTTCTCAGAAGAAGAGGGGAGGCCCCTCGTCAAATCTTGGAATAAATGTCCGAGCAATCAGGTAATGACTTTACATGGGAGCCAGGGAATCAAAGGGACGCTCATCACTTGGAGCACACGCAGTTGCAAGGAAGAGAACACCAACTCAATATGGCTTGCACAAGGAAGAGAATTTATCAGTTACCTAATTAATTGGTTAAAAAGTGTCCAGAGACTAGGCAAAACTCAACACAGGCTTGATCCGGAGGCTCAAGCAGAGCACTGAGGTCTCGCCTTTGCCTTCTCTAGATTGGCATCTTCTCATGATCTCCAAGTGACCTGCCTGCCAACAGTTCTCTGGGCAGCTTTCTTCCCCCACCCACCCCCTGAATGGGCAAGCCAAGGTCTGTTCCAACCACTGAAGCAATCGCTCTGGGTAGGACAATGGAGTATCCTGATTGTCTTAGCCTGAGTCATATGTTCCACGCCTGGAGCTGAGGATGGATTTGGCTTCATTAGAACCATAAGGACCCCAGTGGAAACTATGGGCTGTTGGGAAAGGGCGTGGGGAAGATGGATACTAGAGGGGCGATTGGGGGATGGCCTCCACATACTCTAGAAGACTCCACTGAGATCCTCTATTTCGGTAACTGATAGAGAAATGGATGTTTTCTTACCCTCTAGTATGGACCATTCTGGACAAGGTCATTGTAGATGATTGGATCAGAAGGTATCTCAGAGAGCATATCACTGTTTTTCAAAGCCAATGCAGGTCTCTCTAGGACATAACCATCTCGTGGTGGTCCCCAGGCCCCCAAGAACTGGTAAGGCATTGCCTTATGAAACCAACATCATAATACACAGTTGGTTAGGAATCCCAACAGAAGGAATTTGTCCTTACAAGTAAAAGAAAGTCCTCTTTGTAGCTCTCACTCAGAGATTCAGACTCATCCAGAGACAGAGACTCATCCCCTCTGTCTCAACTTTGTGCATTCTCTCACCCTGCATGGATCCCTGTTCTATTTCCAAGAAATTGATTTCCTTGTACTTCACGATGACATACATCCCCCCGAAAAAGAAACCTTGCCCTACCTGAGAGTAGAGTTTCCTAAGTACCAATATTTTCTACTGCCTCTTCCCCTTCAAAACTTATCAGTCTTAAGTATCACGCACTCAGAACTTTGCTAATGCAAGCTAAGACGTTGGAGGTTACCCATGGCTCACTGTGTCATGACAGTTGACATAGGCATGATAGGAGAGAAGCCTTCAGAGCTGTAAATCAGTGCCTTAGACGAAATGGTGAGGCCTGATTTTGACCTGTGGAGAAAGGAAAATTGGAGGTAAGAAAGTCTGTCAGAAATTCTCTGTGCCATGGAGGCAATTGTCTACTTGGCCTTTGCAAGTTCCAGGGGAAAGATGATATGGCTTTGAGAAACAATTTTTTGATGCAGTATCTGTCTTTGATACCTCGGCCTTTGCAAAGAATTTTGTTTGCTGGATCTGTCCCTAACTTTCCAAGGGAAAAGAGGGATTTCCTTGAGTTTAAAGGTGAGCATACTGGCTGTCTTTCTGTCTGTCTCACTGTCATACAAAAAACTTTGGCCAAGAAGTAATTATAGCAGGAATAGCTACAACTACCCAGGGAGAAAACAAAGACCAACGTCCTGACATTGCAACAGGTAGGAATAAGCTTAGACGTAAGGAAGAACTCTTCTTTTAAAGAAATTTGTGACAAGTAAGGGGAACTCAAGGAAAAAAAAACAAGGAAAATCAATTTTACAGGAATTGGTTTTTTTGAAAATTAAATATTTATATGCCGGAATTAGCATCAACATATTACTGTCAGAGGCTGAGGTCAAATAACTTTTGGGTGTCACTTCCGGCTGTTGAGTCTTATATTCTGAAGAAGAGAAGAGAAAATCTCACTTAGTTTCTAAAGCCCCAGATTAAAGTTACTGAAAAATGGAAAATGAATCAATCCTATGTATTTTGTGAAATGTGCTATTTATTGGGTGGGTGCCCTGCACCCAGAACTGCGTGGAGAGAAATGAGATTCCTGCCCTCCAGGAATCGGATGACCGGATTTACAGAACGCCCGCGACGGACCATCCGTCAGGCTAAGCCCTGGAGATGCGGTAGCAGACCAAGCAGATGCAGTAGCAGACCTCATGGAACTTACACTCTCGAGAGGAAGGAAGACTATTTAAAAAGATGTTCAGGACGCAAGGGAGGACATATTGGGTGGAACTAAGACTCACAGGAAATAACAGGACTGGTCTCCCCAAGGAAGTGGGGGTTGGATTGAAGAGTGGGCAGTTTAGCTGGGATGTCAGAGCAACGCTGGGCACAGTTCAAAGCTAAGGAGGAGCCTTGAAAGCCATGGGGATGGGCTTGTAGCTTTTTACTCTTTCTTCTACTACTCCGTAAAATGATCAAAGGACTGGCAGAGTTTAAAAGTGCATGTCACAAATCTTGAGTACTTTCTGCTAGAAATTATTCTGTCCGATAGTAGACACCTCTTGCTAAGAAAATTAATACCCACATTAATATGAATATGGATACTAAATAGTATATATCCTAGCAAAACTCCATCTACCCATTCTAATTTAAAGGAGAAATAGCTGATAAAAAGAGTCCAATAATCTGTAATTAATGAAAATTTAGAAAATAGAGATCATTAGATCACTACAAATTCAGACCCATGAGATACAACCAAAGCAAACCTTAGAAAGAATTCATAGACCTAAATACATTCATTGTTAAAACAAAACCAAATAAATGATGGATAAACACCAAAACCTGTAGATTTTCCTCTAAATTTTTTTTTTCAATTTTCAAACATGGGCAGGATATTTCAAAACTTTAGTAAGCAGAATAGCCCCATGTTAAGTGCTTCATAATTTATTTAAGAAAGCTATCAAAGTATTGATATTGAAACCAGATTACGTACCACGAAACTGAAAAAGAAAACCACAGACTCCCTCACTCAGGAATACAGATTTGAATTCTCAAATGTTAAAATACTAGCAACAAATCAGTATTAAAATTAAAGTGCTACCATAGCCAAGGAAACTTCTTTTTTTTTTAAAAAAAAAAAAAGGTGATTCAATATTAGGAATTCTATTAATATATTTAATCACATCAATAGAAGAGAGCAAAAGGAAAAATTATTTTCTCAATTGCTGAAAGGCACCTGACAAAATTTTAAAATAATTTCTTTTAAAAGAATTTGATTAGGAAGATACTTCTAAAACTTATAAAAATATATTTTGACCTATTAAGCACCATCATATAAAATTATAAAACATTGAAAGTATATCTGTTAAGGCTAAGAGTAACAAAGAATGACAGATATCAGCATTATAATTTGATAGTATTTGGGAGATATAGTCAATAAAATCAGGAAAGATAAAGAAATAAAAGGCATAAATATTGTGAGAGAGAGAAGCTACATCGTCAAAAGGCAGTGTAGCAGAATGGTTACGTGCAGAGAGTCCTTAGTTTGCATCAATGCAAGTGCAACCTAAGAACAGAACAGATCTGTTAGAAACAGTCATCACCTAAGAATTAGTAATAAAGAAGGTGACTAGAGACCTTTGTGACTCCAGGTAGATGTCACCATCTATGTTACCTTAGTCTTTAGTTATACAGGCTTCTTCTCTACTAATACACGTTCAGGGATAAATCAGAGCCTTTGGAGGGAGAGAGAGTAGAAGTACTAAGGAAGTATTATGAAAGGGGCACCCATTATAGTAGGTCTGTCTCCCAACCATGCTGGAGAGGGATGGTGTTGGAAAATCCACCTTAGGCTCAAAATTCTTTACTTTGAAGGGGACAAAATTGTGTAGCTGTGTGTGTATGGGCTCTTGGTTCAGACTGCCTTATACCAGTGGCATAAACCCTGTAAATCTCAGTTTTCTCATCTATAAAGGACAACGATTATAGTTTGTTACACCTAGGACTGATGCAAAGAAAACCCATGCAAAATATGCCACTGTGTCAGGAGCATAAAAATTATCCCCCTCCCCCAAATAGCTGTAGTTATTTTGTGTCATTCATTTGATAAAGTACAGATATCTTCCTGTAGCTCTTGGTATAACTACTAAAGAATCAGCAGTTAATAAAATAGAAGACAACTTTGCAATGCTAAAGAGCAAAGAGATAATACAACATGCATAAGAGACTGTGGAATCCCAGGAGATGGGGAAAGGTTCCTCTGTGCTGGCATTCCATGGAAGAGATTTCCTGCACTGCCTGCAGATGTCTATTGTGGTGTGCCCAGCGATAGGTCTTATTGAGCAACATTAGTTGCCTTTCAGTGGATTTCAAATAAACACAATTATTAAATAATAATAGAATTGTTGACTAGTAATAACTTTTCAAAATATACAGTATCTATAAGGAAAGCAAACTATTACTGAGAAAAATGAATGAAGATTTTAGTAAATGGGAATACAGGATTGGAAAACTCTATTTCTTCCTTAAGTCAATCTATAAATGAAATGCGATCCAAATCAACCTTCCAAATGAATTTTTGGCAAATGGAAAAAGTATTTTAAACCTTTCATTTAAAAGAATAAGGAAGTGAAATGAGCACAAATAGGTTGAAAGAGAAAAAAATATTCAGGGAAATCTTATACTACCAGATGTTAGAACATATTATGAAGTCACATTGTTTAAAACTGAATGACACAAAGATAGGCCAATAGAATAGAATAATGAGATCATAAAAAGACCCAAATTTATAAAATTATTTATTACATAACACAGGTACTGTTATTTACGAAATAGTAAGAAAATTGCTTAAATAATAGGGGAAATCAATTAGTCCTTTATCTTTTGAGGGTCAGAAAATCTTTTCCAAACATAATACCAAAAGTCAGAAAATAACTTATAAATTTGCATAAGAATTAAACCTTTTGTATTTTAATAGTACTACATCTAAAATAGGATAAGTGGTTACCTCTGGGTGTTAGGAGGACCATGAGTGACTCTTTGTGCTATTTAAAATATTTTGTGCTATTTAATTTTATAAATTTCCCGAATTCCCTGCATTGAACATGTTTTTATGAGGAGAAAGGTAAAAGTGGATAGAGATAAAGTGTGTTGATACAGGATGGGGAACAAGAACACCTTGATTAAATACATCATGTAATATAAGCTGCTATGTTTTGAGCAAGGTTACTCTTGAGCTTTTAAGGACCATTCATCCACAGATTAAGAAGCACTGATCAAAGTTTTCCGTTGTGTGAAAGACAGAGTGGATATCTGGTTGTCAGGATTTGGGCGTGCCTCAGCTGGGATGAAGCTGCAGCAGATCCCAGTCAATGGGAGGGCAGGAGAGCAGCCTGCCAGGACAGGAGTGGGGTCCAGAGAGGGGAGGTTGTGCAATAGAAAAGCCCACCAGGGGGAGAGTAGGGTCTTTTGCAAATTCTCCTCCCAAAAGGATAAACCCTAATTGATCATGATGTATTTTAATTTTAACACATTGCTGGATTCAATTTAGGATTTTAAAGCCCGTTGTGTTCACGAGGAATATTGGTGTCTAGTTTTTTTTAAAAAAAAAATATTTATCTTTGTAATATTTTTGTTTGCTTTTCATATAAGGGTAATGTTGGCCTCATAAAATAAATTCGTTAGTGCTTCTCCTTCTTATAACTTCTTTAAAATTTTATGTAGGAGTGGTATTCTCCTCTGTAAACATTTGATAAAATTTACCAGAGAAGCTCTCAGAGCCTGGAGTTTCCTTTGTGAGAAGGTTTTTAATTGATGAATCCTGTATCTTTAGTAGATATATAGAGCTACTTAAATTTTCCATTTCTACCTTAGTCAGTTTTAGTAATTTATCTTTCATAAAGTTGTTAGTAAAATTCCCTTATTGTCCTTTTAATACTTGTAGGGTATGATATGTCTCACCTTTTTCAGTCACAGTATTGTTATTATCTATCTTCTCTTGTTTTCTTGCTCAGTAAAGCTAGAGCTTTGTCAAATTTACTGTTCTTTTTTTAAAGAAAAAAGCTTTTGGTTTTGTTATTTTTTCTTTATTGTTTGTTTACTATTGAGTTTGGACTGCTATTGTCTTAATTAATTCCGGTTTCTACTTACGTTGACTTTAATTTGCTTTTCTGTTTTTATTGTGATAAGAACAGACAACATGGGATCTATCTTTCAAAACAAATTTTTAAGTATAAAGTACAGTATCATTAACTATAAACACATTGTTGTACAGCAGATCTCTAGAACTTATTCTTTTTCTGAATTTTTAAGGTAAGAGGTTACAGTATTGATTTTGGGACTTTATTGTCTTCTAATATAAGCACTTAAATCTATAAATTTCTGTCTAAGCATGGTTTTAGCTGTATCACACACATTTTGATACACAGTTGTCCCTCTGTACCTGTGGAGGATTGGTTCCCACAGATACCAAAATCTCCAGATGCTCAAGTCACTGATACAAAATGGTGTAGTATTTGAATAAAACCTATGCACACCCTCCAGTATACTTTAAATCATTTCTAGATTACTTATAATACCTGGTACAATGTAAATGCTATGTAAATAGTTGTTTTACTGTACTGTTTGGAAATAATGATAAGAAAAAAGTCTACACATGTTTAGTACAGAGGGAATTTTTTTTTTAAATACCTTCAGTCCAAGTTTGGTTGAATCCATGGAAACGGAACCTATAGATATGGAGGTCTGACTGTATTGTAATTTTGTTTTCATTAGCAAAGTAGAGTAATAAAACCATTTATTTATCTTAATAGCTGTTCAAAAGAATTAAAAAAACCCTAACACCATATCATGATAAAAATAACTAGGGAGAGAAAGAAATATAAAAAGTATGGCACAAATACAAAGTATTGGTTAAACATAAAGTTAGGAAACATAAAGTGCTTGTTATTACTGAGCATTTTACTAGATATATTAGCCAATTAGCAAGGAAGGAAAGGGAGAAAATAAAGTTGGAAAGGAACAAAACTGTCTCTACTTAAAGATAATATGATTAACTATATTAAATAATCCAATCTATTAACAATTAAAATAATTGATTGGCAATCCAGTAATATTGATATAAGATTTCAAGTGCATGGCTGGATATAAGATTAATATGCAAATGTCAAAAGATTTTCTATATACCAGCAGTAACTGAATACAATGCATCTTGTTCCAAATGGCAACAACAACAAAAAAACTATAAAATATTGTAGCTGGGAGTAAATAAATTTAATGATAAATATAATAGACCTTTATGGAAAAATCTAACATTTAATAAATTGACTTGAATATAAGTGAAGGATTACTTAATGTTTATGGCTAGGAAGATCTATTTTAAAAATGTTGCCTCTCTCCAAAATTAGCTAAAACTTAATGTTAACCCAATCAAAATTACAATGAGATTTATTATGGAAATCTACAAGTAGATTCTAAAATTTAAATGGAGAATAACTGCTTATGTACAGCCATGAAATTTTCAAAGGAATGTACTTTCAGCATTTGACATCAAATTTATGAAAGTCTATAATCATTAAAGAAGTGAGGTGTTGCTTAAGAATATATTATACAAATAGATAGATGAAATAGACTAGAAATTCCAGAAATAGACACTTCTGTATATATAATAGAATTTATCATGAGACACACTGATATTTGAAATTAGTGGAGATTGAAAGGGATGTTCACAAAATAGGGAGAACTGGTCCAACATGTTAGTTTTTTTTGTAATTTCAGAATATTACAGGGGTACAAATGTTTTGGTTACATGGATTACTTTTGTACTGCTTAAGTCAAAGTTACAAATGTGCCCATCATCCACACAGTGTACATTGTACCCATTAGGTATGATTTCACCCATCCTGTCCTCCCCCCTCCCACCTGCACAATTTCCGTTGAGTTTCACTTCCATCTGTGCACATTAGTGCTGATCAGTTAGTTCCAATTTAATAGTGAGTACATGTGGTGTTTGTTTTTCCACTCTTTAGATATTTTGCTTAGGAGAATGGTCTCCAGTTCTATCCAGATTGTTGCAAAAGGTATTAGCTTGTTTTTTATAGCTGAGTTGTACTCCATGGTATACATATACCACATTTTATTAATCCACTCATGAAGTGGTGGGCACTTGAGTGGATTCCACATCTTTGTGATTGTGAATTGTGCTGCAATAAACATTCTAGTGCAGGTCTCTTTTTGATAAAATGACTTTTTTTCCTTTGGGTAAATAGCCAGTAGTGGGATTGTTGAATCAAATGGTAGATCTACTTTTAGTTCTTTGAGGAATGTCCATACTATTTTCCATAGAAGTTGCACTAGTTTGCAGTCCCACCAACAGTGTATATGTGTTCCTATCTCTCTGCATCCATGCCAGCATCTATTGTTTTGGGACCTTTTGATAAAAACCATTCTCACTGGGGTTAGGTGATATCTCATTGTGGTTTTGATTTGGCATTTCTCTGATGATTAGTGATGTTGACCATTTTTTCATGTGTTTATAGGCCATTAGTCTATCTTATCTTGAAAAACTTCTGTTCATGTCTTTTGCCCACTTTTTAATGGGGTTGTTTGATTTTTTTTCTTGCTGATTTGCTTGAGTTCTTTGTAGATGCTGATTATTAACCCTTTATTGGATATATAGCATGTGAATATTTTCTCCCATTCTGTAGGTTGTGTATTTTCTCCGTTGATTGTTTCCTTGGCTGTGCAGAAGCTTTTTAAAGCATTTGACAAAATTCAGAACCCTTTTATGATAAAAACTCTTAACAAAATAGGCATAGATGGAACATGCCTCAAAATTATAAAAGTCATACAAGACAAAGCCACAGCCAACATCATACTGAATGGGGAAAAGTTGAAAGCATTCCCACTCAGAACTGGAACAAGACAAGGATGCCCACTGTCACCACTTCTATTCAACATAGTGCTGGAAGTCCTAACTAGAGCAATCAGGCAAGGGAAGGAAATCAAGGGTATCCAAATGGGGAAAGAGGAGGTCAAATTATCACTCTTTGCTGATGGTATGATGTTATATCTGGAAACCCCAAAGATTGCAGCAAGAGACTCGTGGGATTGATAAATAAATTCAGCAAAGTCTCAGCTTACAAAATCAATGTACACAAATCTGTAGCATTCCTATATACCAACAACAGTCAAGCTGAGAATCAAATCAAAGAGCCAATACCTTTCACAATAGCTACAAAGAAAATAAAATACCTAGAAATATATTTAACCAAGGACACAAAAGACCTCTACAAAGAGAACTACAGATCACTGAGGAAGGAAATTGCAGATGATGTAAACAAATGAAAACCATACCATGCTCATGGATAGCCAGAATCAACATTGTTAAAGTGTACATACTATCCCAAGTGATTTACAGATTCAATGCAATCCTCATCAAAATATCAATGTCATTTTTTGCAGATCTAGAAAAAATAATTCTACACTTCGTTTGGAACCAGAAAAGAGCCTGAATAACCAAGGAAACCTTAAGCAAAAGGAACAAATATGGAGGCATCACTTTACCAGATTTTAAGCTATACCACAAGGCTATAGTAACCAAAACAGCATGGTACTGGCACAAAAGTAGAGACATAGACGAATGGAAGAGAACAGAGAACCCAGATATATCACCATCTATGTGATCTTTGACAAAGTAGAGAAAAGAATCCCTATTCAATAAATGGTGCTGGGAAAATTGGATAGCCACACGTAGAAGACTGAAACAGGATCCACATCTCTCACCACTCACAAAAATTAAGTCAAGATGGATCACAGACTTAAATCTAACACATGAAACCATAAGAATTCTAGAAGAAAATGTTGGAAAACTCTTCTAGATATAAACCTAGGCAATAAATTTATGAAGACAACCCCAAGGGCAATCACAGCAACAATAAAAATAAATAAATGGCATTTGATTAAATCAACATATTAGATATATTAGATATCTAACTTACAAAGTTATTCACAAAATGAATTTAAGATATATTAAATACCTAAACAGACACACACACACACACACACACAGAAATAAAATTATGAGTGTCAAAAAGAATTACAGAATTCATTTCAATAATTATTTTTAAAAACAGAATAGAAAAGTTGGATAATTTTAAATTACCAAATTTTTAAAAATGCAGTAGATAGGAAACGTCTCAAGTTCAAGGTGATACTTGGAGAAAGTATTTGCATGAAATATGCTGAGGATAACTTTCAAAAATACATAAGAATGTTTATAAATCAATAAGAAAACTGAAGCCATCTAATAGAAAAATAAAGGATATTCAAATAATTTAAAGGAATCAACCAATTTGGAGGGCAAAGAGAAACTTTGCCCTGTTACTACACTTCCAGGATTTATCACAGAGAAGCATTAGAAATCATCACAAGAAGTTATAACCAAATATATGTATGGAAACATTCTTCATAAATAGAAGAAAATCCTAGATAGATGAATAATGAACACTGTAGGAAAATAGCATGGAACATTATGCCATATTTTTTAATGTCAATATAAGTTTTGCATTGTTTTATGTAACTGGTATATTAAGCAAGCATGATTTCTGACATAATCAAGAGGCAAATTTATTTTTTGTTAACTACCATCCCTTTAAATGTTATCCAGCGGGGGTAGCTTTTTCATATTCTTGGGTGAAATTGACAATAGTCCCCAAAGTTGACTTTGTACTCTTGGTTGAAGGTGAGTCAGGGGGATGGATGTGCTGACACTCACTCTGGAATTACAATTATTTCAGAAGAAAATCTCTTTTATGAAATTTTTCATTCTCTTTGCCCTAGACCCTCTAATCAGTCTCCAGAGACAGTATCAGGAGTTGTATAACACATTTTACTTTATACCCATTGCATATTCTTCATGCAGTGCAATTAGTCCCTCATTCACCTTGGTATTTTGATGTGTATCAAGTTGGCCCCTCAAGTGACATCAAATCCATAAGAAACTCACTTTGGCAATCTGTTGCTTTTAAAAAGTGTTCAGGATAGTTTGCCATATTTTTCTACTTCTGGTTGAACCAGGATCACTACTTCATGTGCCCAGCCTAGATACTGCCTACTCCACAAGTCTTCTTCAAACCCCTACCAGGATGAATATCTTTTCCCTCTTGCATTCCTTGATGCAGTCTGTATGCCCATATTATTTCACTTGGAATATTGTTTTTAATTAGTTCTGTGTGTCTCTCTCTCCCCACTGAACTGTAAGCATCTGATGGGCAGGGGCTGTGTCTGATTTGGTTACAGTCTCTGACAAATTTCATAGCCTAATGCCTGGAACACAGTAGACACTTAATAAATAATAGAATTTTAAGGAATACCCCTTTGAACCTCAGCCTCAGGAAAGGGCTAGGGAAATCAGGTTTCTTGGGTGCATGTGTGTGTGTGAAGTGAGATTAACACCCTGTAGTCAGGAGATGGAACACTTCATATTAACATATACATTTAATAAATGACAAATAACATCAAACACAACATATTACATGTGCAATGTAGCATGTGCAAAGCTGAAAATGATTTTCCTGAGTACTGGGCTCTAATCAAGTTCTCTAATGTTGCATTAACGTGGGTCCTTTAGCTTAATAGATCCTCTTGATATTTTTTAGACATTTAAGAAATGCAATAGACTCAGCCATGTCCTGGCTTAGAATGCACACAACTAATTTCTCCCTGAAACTCAATGACATCTTCCAAAGCATGATATAGATTCCTAGATTCACAAGGCCAAAAAAGAGCTCTTTTGAGGAGAAAGAATATCTTCTTTCCCCATCCAATATCAATGTCCCAATTTCTAAGTGGATACCTTCCTCCTAATTTATCTCTGAAAAATAGAACTGTCAGGTCCTTGGCATTTTGTTTGGGTATTTCTTTGTTAATGTTGGCAAAAAATTAATGCACATGGGAGATGCATGAAGAATCTTGTGTGGACAATGCATTTAGTTCAAAGCTCATGGAAAAAGGATGCATTTACTGGGTTTCTCTGACCAGCCTCAGGCTCTCTGAGATTAGTTTTAGATTCATAGACTGTGGCCAGGCATTGACCATGAGGTTCTGGCCTCTACACATCCAGGAAAATGTCCTCTCCTTCAGGCAGGGCTTTAGTTCCATCACAGTTATCCCACAGCAGTAGATGAAGAAAACAACTTTAGACAAATACACTCAACAGCAGTTTTTCCTCCTTGCAGGAGGTACGGAAGCTGCCAAAGGTGGTTCTCTGCAGTCTTTGCACCTCTCAGTCTTGGAGTTGTGGCCAGGTATGGATGTGGTGAAAATAGGCCTGGAAATTTGAAAACTATATTCATCATCCAAATAAATGAGTCTAGAAACTCATACCTCTTATCAGCTTTGAGGATCATCAGTCCACACTGGATATTCTCAAGTGGTGGCATCTGTGAGCACTGATGGAACAAGCTCTCTCCTTGATATCCCAAGACGTGAATTCCACCTTCAGTTTGATGCACCTTTGATCTTTGACCTCCAACTAGCCACCCCTAGTTCCTGGACTGAAAATGAGGCTTAAAAGACCCACTTTATTAGTGATTTTATAAGCAAACAAGCTATTGGGTATGAATGCAATTTGAAAAACATTAAAAATCTCAAAAATTACATTGTGAATATCATCCATATTAGAAATCTCGATTGATGCAGCAGTAATTTAAATACTCAATTTGTCATGCACACTGCCAAATTTTCATAATGCTTTCACAAGTTTTTCCTTACTTTTTTAAATGCCATTGTTGTGCTCTCTGCTTGAAACTATAGGAAAAGGGATAGGATGAGTGACAGAGAAGTTACGTTCTCAAAGAATGTGCGCATTATTTGGGGAGATGGAGTGAGCTATGTGTAACTGTTTGCAAAAGTGTCCTCTTGTTTAGACTGATATGGTTTACATCGCTCAGGAATGGACACTTGCCTTTATGCTTTGGGTGAACAGATGAGGCCAATTCAACATCCCACACCTGGATTACAAGCTTCTCAATTTCCACTCTCAACCCATGGTCACCAACCCCAGAAGATCTCTCAAACCTGCTAGGCTCTTTCTGCTAAATTTCTTAGCTTTCCTGCTCTTAGAGACTTATTACAAAACACACCAACACCCTTCAAATATTTTACTGGCCCCACTCAGCAAATGGCCCCTCCTCGTACTTGCTCCTCCTCCTCCTCCTCTCTGGGGTGAATTCCCTCACCCCAACACCGAAGCTTCAGGTCTTACTCCCTCCTACCTTCACAGAAACTGAGCACTATTTATAATTTGTCCCTTCCCTTTCTTATCCACACAAATACTCTTCCCCTGACAGGGGCATTCCTACTTACTGTAAACACACTCAAAATTCCTGTCTTCAAACACATGAGCAAGCGAGCAAATAAATAGACCTCCCTGGATTCCACATCTCCCTCCGGTTGCTACCCTAATGCTCTTCTCCTTGCCACGGCCAGACCTGTGGGAAGGATGGCGTCAACTTCTGTCAGGAATGGTCTCCCTGTCTTCACTGTCTGCTTCCCATTGCCTCACCTCCCATCCACACTGAAGTTCATGTCATTGGCTTTTGCCCACATCCCTCCACCAGCAGTGATATGAGTTCATCAGTGACCTCCATGACCCTAACCCCAACGGCTGTTTTAAATTCTTCACTCCCTTGACCCCTTAGCACTTCTGGCGGCTGGTGACCACAGCCTCTCCTTGGAACCACCTCTTCCCTGGGGCTCTGTGATGGAACACCTTCTTGGTTTTCTTTCTACCACTCTAGCCTCCCCTTTCGGTATCCTACAGGTGCAGTCTATTGTCTTCAGCCATTAAGTATAAGTGTTATCCAAGGTATGGCCCTCACCCTGTTCATTTTTCCTTGGGCAATTTCCTTTATTGTTTCTCTTACCATTTTTCAAGTTTTTATCTTATTTATTATGATTATCATTTATTTTAATTGACAAATATAAACAGTATGTACTTATGGCTTACAACATGGTGTTTTGAAGTATGTATACATTATGGAATGGCTAAATCAAGCTAATTAACATAGACATTTCTTCACATACTTTTTTGTGGTGAGGACATATAAAATCTACTCTCTTAGCAATTTTCAAGTATACAATACATCGTTTTTAGCTATAGTCACCATGTTGTACAATAGATCACTTGAACTTATTCCTCCTACCATTTTTTTGTATCTATGACTTCCATATTTTTATCTGCAATGAGCCTCTCCGATGCACACTAGACCCATATCTCTGGCTCAAAGGAATCTGAAACTTAGTGTGTTCAAAACCAAACTCATGATTGTTCTTCTCAAATCTAACCCTCATCGCTAGTTTCCCATTTTCAGTCAAGGCACCCTCACCCCATCCAATGAGAGAGAATCATTCCATTCTCCTTGACACCTTTCTTCCTGGTCGCCATATCCAAAATACTGCCAAGTCTCAATGTCTTAACTCCTAATCTCCATGGAATCTAGACCCTTATTTTCATGTCCAGCACAATGGTGCATCAAAACTGAAGGTGGAATCCAGGTCTTGAGACATCAAAGAGGAAGCTTTTTCCATCAGTGACCAAAGATGCCAAAACTTGAGAGTGTCTAATGTGGATGCTTACCAGGGTGATGCAGTAACTACCAACTGATCTACTCTTACTCCAACCATTCTCTGTGATGCCTCCTGTGTGATCTTTGCAAGTGGAAAATCTTGTTGTGATAGAATAACATTCTTTCCTGCTACCCCTGTCCTTTGCCCATCTAGTCAGGCAGGCATTTTACATTCAATGTCTTAGAAAAAGAATGACACAGCAGAGTGCAAAGAAAACCAATTCTCATTGTTGACAATCCAATGTTAGCCCTCAGAGGGAAGGGCATAGACTTGGAAGAATGCTTATAAATAAAGGAAAAATTCCCACTGCCCAAACTGGAAAGAATTCTCAAGATAGAGGAGATGAGCAGAGATGAAGGGAATATAAGAGAAAGACAAGTGGTTAGAGCTTAGGACAAAGGTACAAGACCACCAGGGGCCCAGGAATGGAGAGCAGAGGCAGCCCAGCTTCCTCTCATGTGGTCCTTACCCACAACTGATGACCAAGAGGCCCTCTAGCCTCCACCTAAGCAAGGACCAGCATTGTTACACCCTGAGGACAAGCTACCTTGGCTGTCTTCCTACTAGATTCAAATGGTGGGCATCCACTAAGGACTTCTCTTCCGCTGTGGTCAGCATTGCCTGTTGACCACTGATAGGAGAAGTACACTTCCAAATGAGGCTCTGTTAAGTCACAGTTGACTCACCCCTTGTATTCAAATGCTCTTTTGATGATTTAGGAAATTCTTAAACCCCTGGAATGAAGGAGGGGTTCTGGAGCCTAGATCATGGCAGTAAGGTGGAAAAGGCACCTTGCAATGGCAAAGGATGGTGAAAAAAAGGTACTGTCACTTCCTTGCTAAACACCCTTCCCAGCTTCCCAAGCCCTTAAGCATGGTCTTCGGGGCGCTGTGTGTCCTGGCCCCCACTGGCCCTCCCTCCCTGTCTTCTTGTTTTCTCAGTTCCAGCTGCAGTGCCCATTGCACTCTCTCAGGGAAAACACAGACGTCCCTGCCCAGGACCCTGCCCTTTGAATGGAAGGTGCTACTCCTCTCACCTGCTTTTGCCTCTGGGCTCCAATGTCCGGGGACGGGGGGGACACCCTAACACCCCGGGCCAGGTCAGGTTCCTGTGCCACATGCTTGCACAGACCCCAGTCCTTTGTTTTAGCTGTCTATAATTAGCCATTCACAAGTGTAGCGATTTGATAAATGAGAATCTCCCCAACTACTGTGTACTACATGAGCAATTTTTTTTTTTTTGGTCACTATTTCATGGGCTTTTTTTTTTTTTAGGTGGAGGGGGAGGCTTTTTGTCTCAAATCTTACTGCCTTTTCTTAAGAGTCAGTTCCTGGAGAACAGCAGGATTTTATCCTATTGTACAGATTTGGAGGAAGATCCAATGGGCCAGTGAATGTAAAAACAATCTGCAAACTGTAAAGTGCTAACTGATGTGCAGGACTGTTAGCTACCTGACTGTTCTGTGAACCCCGATGTGGAGCAGCTAGTTGTGGTCAGATCTTGACAGCTCACTGTCAGCCCTTTCCTGAACTCTTCCCCTCCAACCCCCTTCTCTGAGAAATCTGTTGTCCAGGGATATTAGGAATTCAGTCTTCAAACTCACTTGCCATGTTTCTCCTTGCAAGCTACCTTCTGTTAATTTTTTTTTTCTTTGATGTTTTGTGTTACTGGTGAGCCCGGTGAGCCACTATTGTGTGTGCTGTGCTATATAAGGTTTTAGTGGATTGCGTTGTTTACGCCTTGTCTGTGACAGGTACTAGTAGCACTTACCACCCTGTGATTTTCCAGCAGTGAAAATAATAGAGGAATTTCATACAGGTAAAATAATTAGTGGTTTAGACGAAAAAAAAATGAATACAATTTGTCACACAGAGTATTAGCCATTTTTTTTTAGCATAAGTGTCAGTTTCTGAGGTTACAAAGACAGATTACACAGAATTTTATCCTTTTAACTATGAATTAGTATTTTCCTAGTTGCTCTGTGACAGCTCCATGGTCCAGGTTCTGTGGCAGGTCGTGGTGTTCGGACTGACTGGGTCAGTGTTCCTGCCCATTAGCAGGTTTTGATTTTTTTTTTTTTTTAACAAATCTTGACACACTTGGTTCTGTCTCTTTTAACAACTCCTTCCCTGTGTGTGGGGCCTCAGTCACAGTGTGCAGGACTGACCCAAGAACTCTTGTCATCTTTTTGTGTGTGTGTGTCCCCTCTTCCACAGCCCCTGCCTCTCCCCTTAGGGTGGAGACATGAAGCAGAGAATAGCAGAACTGGAATAAGCCTTGGAAATTTTGCCTGACCTAAATCTTGCAAGATTTAGCAAAAGGGAAAAAAAAACCCAAGTGCCCAATTAAAATTGAATTTTAGATAAACAACGAATACCTTTTTGGTATACGTATATCCCACGAAATATTTGGGACATAATAATACTAAAGAATTTTTCATTACGTATCTGAGATTCAAGTTTAGCTGGATATCCTGTATTTGATGTGACAACCTAGCTCAACCCCCTCATTTTTTAAAGGTGGGAACATGGATCCTCTGGTTGGAGGATGTTGCTAAGCTCCTTCACATTCACCTTAGGTCTCATTTTGTGGTTTTCAGCTTTGTTTTCCCTCCCTGCACATGCAGCATGCTTTCATTGTGCCTAGGGTGGGAGAGGGGAGGACTGGAAAGTGGGGTTCCTTCTGTCTGCTCGGGGAGTACAACAGCACCCTGCAAGTTGAAATCGGCTAAGATTCTGACGATTGCTGTGCCCACCCCCGCCCCTCCCCACCGCGGAGACATGGGGATGAATACTCCCGTTCCCGCGGCTGTCCGTCGGCCAGCCATGCCTTTGTCTGTCCTCTCTGCCCCACCCGTAAACACCCCTGTCCTGCCATTCTTTCCTTCCTCCTTCCTTCAGACATATCAACACCATCCCCAGTACTTTTGGAACTGGAAATAGCAATGCTTTGCCTCCCCTCTGTCTTTGAAGGGATCGGAGCGTGCATGCCAGGGGGCAGAGTAGCATGGATGTGTCTTCAGAGCAGGGCGTCTCTCCAAGTGAAAGCGGATGCTAGTGGTGACTCAGCGCCGTCAACAGTGCTCAGAGACCCACCTCGGCAGCCTAGATCACCAGTGGGGTCGATGGAAATCTAAGCCGAGGAATATTTCTGGAGGTGATAAGGGCACATACGTATCTTCTATACATATATATATTTACTAAGCATATATAGTCTTGTATGAAGCACAAATACCCCAGCTCTGATTATAACCACCCTATTTCCTTATCGTAAATAACTCTGGTCATTAAAGAAACTGCTCTCATGATGGAGAAACCCTTGCAGAAACAGTCCAGGTGATAAACCAAACCATGGAAGGCCAGGTAGCATTTCTTCCGAAAGACTGGCCAAGAGCGACCCCAGAGGCACAATTAAGGACAGAAGATTTATGAAGTGGCAAGGTGTGGGGATTTAGGGTTCTCTTTCCTGTGGGTCAAAAGGAGGAAGAAAAAGAAAAAAAAATATATATATATATATAGAAAAAAATCAAAACCAAATGTTTTCACACCGTTGCAATATGTGCCTTGTGTTCTTCCCATGGAGCACGGTGGCGGCTCAACAATGGGTGATGATGAATTATAATGGCTCAAAGATGGTTGGAAAGGTGGGACATTGTCCCTGACTCCCAGCCCACTTCTATTTAACAATGCACTGGCATTCCTAAGCACAGTAATGAGAAAATAAAAATAGATTACAGGCATAAGGATAGGAAAGGAGGCAGTAAAACAATTTCCTGGGGAATGTTACTGAGGCAGGTTTGGTGGGGGCAGTCACATGTGGCAGGACACAAAGAAGAGGGGACCAGCCTTGGCAGGGGAGGGGATGATGGGGCTGTGGGATAGTGGGGTCTTCTTCTGCTACCTGTGGAGTGAGGAGCAAGGATCTTTGTTGTGGCTTGCAAAGAGTCTTTTTTTATTTCAACAAATGCTCTTGGCCTAAACACACGTAACCTAAGACTCTGGGAGGTTCTGGGCAGCTCATGGTATGGCTGTCCTTTGGGTCTGGGTTGTTAGGCCTTGAGCTCAGGGTGCCAGGCCCAGCTCCCTGCTGTGCTCAGAGGGAGAGAGTGGGCATTCAGAGGATATATTTTCTCTCCACCAGTGTCATGCAGTACTGTTTGAATGAGCCATGGAACTGGTGTATTAACTCCTAGCTGGTGATAAAGTGGAAGAAACAGAACCTCCTGCTACTGGCTCTTTCTTTAAATTCACATCTGCTTGTCTCCTGGTTGAGAAATTCTGTCACCCAGGCCTATTCCTGGAGTGGTTGGTTCCTGCAGTGCCACTGGAGTCTGAGAGAGAAGATGTGGCCTGGGCTGTGTGTGTGTATGAGTGTGCCTGCACATGCACACTACCTACATGCAGATGCATGGTGTGTATGCATGCATACATATACATGGAGTCATATATTTGCCCTGTGCACATTCAAGGAGAATGTTGCAGAGTGTGCTTGCCATGAATTTTTGATCTGGTGCTCGATGCCATTACCACATAATGAATATTGGTGAATATCACTTTAACTTAGGGATCATTCTGGGGTAAAAATGCCGTCCATCAGAATTTTGGAGAGGAAAGTTCCCGTGGCAATACATTCGCAAGGATGGAGATGTATGTGCATGAGCAGTGGAAATTGAAAACCTGTGTTAAGTGGTTGGAAAACCTCCAGCAGGCGATGGGGACCAGTGTCTTGGGCAGTGTTGTCAGTGGGTGTTGCTAGGAGAATAAAAGCTTCCTTTCAGAGTCCCGGGGAGGGGGCCATGACAATACATAGACAAGTGTCTGTGTCTTCCTTTGACCTATCTAGGGCAGCATCCCCGGGCAACTACCTTGCAGAAGTGAGACCTCCAGGGACAGTCATGGGATGGAGTCACCCGGGGCTGGCAGCTCTCCTTCTCTCCTGTGAACTAAGGCAGGACTCCAGAAGGTGAGGGGAAGAGGGTGGATACAGGTTTTAAACTCCAGTGGTCCCACCAAATGTGTGTATGAAGGTTGTCACAGTAATGAGGCCAGGGAGGCAAATGGCTAAACACACTGCAGCACATGGGACAGCCCCACAGGAGGAAGAATCAATCCCCCCAGGATTAGGATCTTGTAAGAGCACCCCAATTGAGAGACACAGGTGGCTGAAGGGAGTTGAGGACAGGCAGTGAGACCCCAGCGGGTTGCAGGCTGCTCAGGCCTGAGGGTGGTGTCTTCCTGGTAGAGAGAGGAGTGCAATCTGTGTGGGCAGCTGAGTCCCTGTCCTGGAAGGCAGATGTGGAAATAGGAACACCCAGCAGGACTCCTTCTGTGCAGGTGGCAGAAACCAAGAATAAAGGGAATTCACCAACATGCATAACTAAACATGGCAGCAGCAGTGTTGCCTGCAGGCCCAGCTGCTTCAGGACAGGGACAAGGTTCTCAGACCAAGCCTTATCCATCTCTTAGCTCTGATCACAAGGTAGCTGCAGGAGTTCCAGCATCTACACCCACCCTCACAGACAGCTTGGGGAAACATGAGATCCTCTGACCCAGCCTTCCCATGATCTATTGGCATGTCATTGGTTGTCATTGGGTCACATGCCTAATTCTAAGCTAATCACTGTGGACAGATAAATGTGAAGTGCTGGTTGGCTTGAACATGGGTCACATGATTCACCTCTGAGCCAGGTATGGGTCAGCCTGGAGTGATGGGCCAAGAATATTGGAAAGGGGAATTTCTAAGAGCAAAACTAGGCAACCAGGGTACCATTTCCAAGAGAAGTGTGAAAAAGTAGCAAAAATGAGGTGTCCACTGCAGTGGATACAAAGGAGGAAGTGCGTGCAGTGAGAGTCTGCAGACCTGGCTGTGTTCGCTGTCCCAACACAAAATATCTGTATGGTCCTTGGTGACCCTCTGGAGTTTTTCCCTGTTCAGGACAGTTGCTGAAGCTCCCTCCAGCTTTGTCTCTGGATCCCTGTCGGATCCAAGCTGAAAATTTACAACAACATTAGATTTAGCAAAGGCAGCAACTTTATAACTTCAAAGCCCTCTTAGAAAGAAATAGAACTTAAAACATACATACTCACACATACACACACACGCACACATAGAGGAACGACACAGGCAATGGGTCTCTCCCAAACTCTAACAAACATGGTCCTTTGTCCTTTGGGAATTATAAAAAGTCTGATGAATGAATTGTGGGGGTGATTTTGATGGCACTTTCTTCAACACCGAGAGTCAGCACAGGACTTGGTTGAAACTTCGTAAATTCTGTGATTTCCCAGTCTGTTGAGAGAAACAGTGTGCGGATCTTAGAGAACAGGACAGAATTATAACTAAATCTCTTATAACAACAGCTTTCTTGGGTGTGCCTTCATCCTGGAGACCACAGTCTCAGTGAGGGGCCGACAGACGCGGCTCACCCACCCCACGGCCCGGCCCGTGGCAGAGGAGACCTGCATTCTGCTCACTTTTCTCTTGCAAACGCTGCCGGCTGCTGGACACACAACAAATGGGCCCCGTCCTTCTGCCGCTTTTGGTCTAAAGGCCGTCAACCAGTGATTTCCCCGACCGAAGTGTGGTGGGTTTGATGAGTGCTGTGCTTCTTGTGTCAAGGAGATCTGATTCAGACTGAGGGGTCAGGGATGTTCTCCCAAGGGAAGCGGCATTTAACCTGACACAGGTGAAAAGGAATTGGCCGGGGGCAGGGGAGGGAGGAAGCCCGGGGATGGGGTTGGCGAGGGTGCGGAAAGGATGAGAACTGAAGTGGAGGAGCAGGCAAAAGCAGGACCAGTCGGGGCCTTCCCAGCCGGGGGAAGAACCCTGAACGCCATCCCAGTGAGCAAGGGACAGCCAGGGAAGGGGGCTACTTTCTTATACCTGTGTTTTTCAGTGGAGGAGTGACTTCATCAGACTAGCATTTTTAAAAGATCGTATTGCATGGAGAACAAGAACCTGATTTATATTCTGAAAGATTTCTCTGGCTACTGGATTGTAGAGGAGCAAGAGAAGAAGGAAGGAGACCAACAGGAGGCTGCTTCAGTGGTTGAGATGATCAATGAATGGAAGAGAATATTGGTGAATCACACTCTCGATAAGGGACTTTTATACAAAACATATAAAGAACCCTTATAACTTAATAATAAAAAGATAAATAACCCAATTAAAAATGGGTAAAGGTCTGAATAGACATTTCTCCAGAGAAGATGCACAAATGATGGATAAGCACACGAAAAGATGCTCAGTGTCATTCCTCATTAGGGAAGTGCAAACCAAAAGCACAATGAGATCTCACTTTTCAACACAACAAACCAACTGTATGCTTGCTTGCTAGCCTCATGGGGTGGACTGGCCTGAGGGTGGGAGGGACAATTCCCAGATTCCAGGATGAGAAGCCATGCATGGCAGATGTGTGGCCGGGGTTCGGCTCCTTGGGGACAGAGGGACCTAGAACAGAAGCACAGGTGAAGGAATAAGATCCCATGTGCAAAAGGGGTGACCTCAAGCCTTTGGAGTTGTCCCTCCTGGGAGAGAGGGAGGAAGAGAGAGGGCTGGGGGCAGCTTACGGGCCATCTCCACGTCCCCCTGGGATTATTATCTCCACATGGGTAGGAGATTGTTCTGCTTTCTGTGAAGGCTGCATGAGACCAGCAGAAGAGCTGAGCTCTCCAAACATCCCTGTCTCATCAGGGCTTACCATCGCTATTCATCGCCTAACCATTACTGCCTCACACATCCAGGTGTTTCTTAGGTACTGCCTTCTTGTCCTCCAAGACATAGGGCCGCTGAAACTTCCTCCACCAACGCCCCTCGATACTGCCCCCAGGAAAGTACCGGGTCTGCAGCCCACTTGCTCTGCCTTTCTTCCCCGGGCCTTGGATCCAGTTCATCCCTACATCGGGGGCACCTTGGCATTCTACTGTGTCTCGTTCTATTGCGCTAGCCCCAAACTGGTACCCAGGCACACGTGCACTCGTGCCAATCACACAGGGGGAAACTGAGGCCACACAGCTCTTTTGGGCAGGGCAGTGACCTGCTGGCCAGGTGTCCTGGTGCTCTGCACCCACAGCACTTTTTTACTGACAATGTTTTAGAAGGTGAAAATACTCTGGTTGGAAAGCAGCCTTGGCAGTGTGCTCCCTGGGCTATGGTGGAAGCTGTGGCGGAGCTCAGGTGAGAGGCACGTGGCACTGAGGCCCCATCAGAAAATGGAAGGGTGAGATGGTACATCTGAGGCCCAGGAGAGGGAAGCCAGGCAAGTCTGAGAAGGGTCTCCTTCCTACTTACAGAAGAGGCCACACACATGCATGTGCACACACACACATACACACATGCACACCTCCCTTGTCTGGAACTGTTCAGTTCTGACTGTCACCTGGAATTGATCTGACCCCCTGTCTAGGCCTTTCAGCACCCTTTGGTGGCAGAGGTCGCCCTCCTGGTAGCTTTTCAATTATATCTTCAGTCGTGGGAATGCACGCAGCGCCCTGAGGACATCCAAGACAGAACCACAGACATACAATGGGGAAGCAACCTTATGAGGTCATTTTATTCATTCCCTTTCATGCAGGTCAGAGAGTTGATCACCGTACAGGCCAAGCTTTAAAGAAAGCCATGTTTGAAAAGTTCAATTTTAGGAACCTTTTGAATTAGGGATTTCTTTTTCTGATTTAAACAATAGGACCAAGTTTTACAAAGACATTCACTGTGGGATTACTTTGGACAGTGAATTCCTTTAGTGTAGTTTTACAGCTTTTTCCATTTCTTTTTAAACAAAATAAGTCCTATACATTTTAAGAAAATTTGAAAATATCCGTAAAGATAAAAGGAATAAAATCACCTGTTGCCTCTAATATTATCACCCAGAAATAACCACTCTTACTATTTTGTTGCATAATCTTTCAGACCTAAGTACGTAAATATAGATATGTATTTCATGTGTGATGTACATTTATACAAGTCACATTATACAATGTATTCATATATTTGATTTTAAAAATAGCCCAATTTGCATCTAGCTCCTGAAGGCACAGGTCATATAATTTTAGAGCCACTTTTCCCTCTGTAATTTTCCCAAGAAAAATCTTCTTTCTCATTGACTTGGAGTGCTACATATCCATTGTCCCATTATCTCTGAGCCATAAGACATCTTAATGTCACAGACTGAACCTGCACCTGTGCCTTTGTCCTGGCAAAAAAAGAAAATAGGCAGAGGAAATCATGGGTACACATAATTAAGGAAATAAAGTCATTAATATCTTTTATGGAATTTATAAATAATTTACGTCTGGACCAGGGAAAATCCTCTTGTACGACTTTCTTTTTCTGAAAAGTTGGCTCAAAATTCACATACTTTAGGGGATGTCAAAAAAAATTTAATTTAACCTTTGTTGATTTTTTTTGATATAATAAGTAATAATTTTTAATAGCAGTAGCAAGAGCTCAAGGAAATAAACTTTTAAGGTTCATCATTTCAGGTGTTGATATAGGTAATTCCCATTGATTTCTATTAAAGTCTTTGGTCTAAACACCTTGCCAATGAGAGCAATCAAAAGTCTATAGCTGCCTTTCAAGGACGTTACTTGGTAAAGCTGTGGACCAATGGTCTCCTGAATCTTTAATCTGAGATAGATTTTCAGACTAATATTCGAACTCGAGTACAGAGACATTTCCCACCGTCCATCCAAACAAAATGAAGTCAGCTTTGACTGTGCAAAATGTCGATGAATTCTTCAGAGTAAATCAGCCTTGTCAGGGTGATGCAGAACCGTCAGCTCTTTGTGACATAATATAATATGAAATGATATTGAACAACATGCGTTTGGCACTAAATTGTTAGCGGGTTTTAGCTTTGACAGCAGCAAGTTTATTGCTTTAATCCCAAGGTCTTTTAACCCTCTTTGACATAAATTGAGGTTGGCTTTTGTGAAAAAAACTCCACTTTACTCCCTCTTCCTTTACCTAAAACTGCTTTTAACAATTTATGCTAGTACATCAGACACTCACTTTGAGTGACAAAAAGAAAAAAAAGAAGATCTATTAGAAGGGAAAAAAGGCCAACTTAGGTAAGCAGTGTGTGTCTCTTTCAATACACACGTCACAGGTTTCTTCAGGCGAATATGCATTTTAAGTTATAATACTGTGTGGCTCCCACAAATAAAACAAGGCTGGGCAGAAGGCTCAGGCAAGGTGGAGGACAACCACTGCCAGGGAACAAAGGCTCGTAATCAGAAACAGAAACTGCTTTTGCATTTTGCCCTAACTGAATGTGTTTCCATATACGGGTTCATGCCTTCCTCCTCCACCACCTACCCCCCTACATTTTTAGAGATCAAAGATGACTTTTCTTTTATATAAATAGTTTCGAAACACTGATTTAATAAGTGTGGCATGTAAACAAAGACTCCCCAAATTTTATATCATAATTGTAGCACCAGACGGCAGGATGGGCTGTGGTCTCATAGAATGGGAGAGTTGGAGAGGGCACTGGGTCTTGAATCTCCTTTCCTGTGCTGGCATCTTTGCCAGGGACTCCTGCACACTTGGCTGGGATGCTTTTGAAGAAGGGTGTTCTGTATCTCAAAGCAAGGCTGTTCCATTTTGCAGCACATGTGACCCACCCTCAACCTCTTGGTCCTAGTAGGGCCTCGTGGGTGAGCCCAGAATGAATCAAATCTTGCAGCCACTCCATAAGCATGCAGATCTCTGAATGCCATGACCATTTTTTTCTGCTTCCCAGATTTGAAATTCGTATTTCCTTTGTCCCAGCAAGAATATCTTGTTTAAGAATTTGTCTAAAAGAAGTGGACAAATGTAAGAAAAAATGTAATAGATGTGTGTAGACAGCAGTAGATTGTGGTAATTGTGAGCTTTGGCTACAGCATAAGACAGACCTGGGTTTAAATTCCAGCTGTGCTCTTGGCCCAGAACGTCACAGCTAGTTAGTTACTTAAATTCTCTAAGTTCATTTTTCTCATCCTTAAAATAGAGAAATTAACAGTATCTCCTTTCTAGGGTTAGAAGGATTAAAAGATGAAGCATTGAGAATGTTTCCTTAGTGTAAAGTCTTTTCAGTTATTATTATGTCAGCATCTTTGCAGCATTGTTTATAAACATGAAAAATCAGAACCAGCCCACACTCATTAGTAAACAACAGTCCAGGAATGCCATGTGACCATTAAAAATAATTTTGTACGTGCACTTCATGGACATGGAAGACATGAATACTCAAAATATATAGTTTTATCTATAATAACAACATGTATTGCTAATTAGAAAACAGATTATGAGACATATGATCTCTGTTTTATAAACAATTTATAATATAATACACCATGTGAAAATTTGAAATGACATATACCTCTGACTGTTGCGACTGTAATTTATTTGATTTTTTCTTTTTAAATTCTTAAAAATTTTCCACTGTATTGGGGTATAATTGACAAATAGAAACTGTATGTATTTAGGGTGTACAACTTGATGTTTTTACATATATATATGGCACCACAATCACATTAGCTAACACATCCATCGTCTCACATACTTCGTGTGTGTTTGTGTGATGAGAACACTTAAGATCTATTCTCTCAGCAAATTTTAAGCATACAATACAGTATTGTTACCTATAGTTACCATGCTGTACATTAGATCTCCAGAATTTATTCATCTCATCTAATTTTGTACCCTTTTACCAACATCTTCCCATTTTCCCCAACCCCTGGCAAATACCATTCTACTCTCTGCTTCTATGAGTTTGACAATTTCTTTCTATGCCTTGCTTATTTCACTTATCATAATGTCCATGAAGTTCATCCACGTTGTCACAAATGGCAGGATTTCCATCTTTTTTAAGGCTGAATAATATTCCATTATGTGTGTGTGTCACACTTTTTTTATCTATTCATCTGTCAACAGACTTTTGGGTTGTTTCCAATAGCTTAGCTATTGGGAGCAGCGCTGTAGTGAACATAGGAGTGCAGATATCGATTTGAGGTAGTGATTTCATATTCTTTCAATATATACCCAAAAATGGTGTTATTAGTTCGTATGGTAGTTCTATTTTTAAATTTTTGGGAAGCTTTCATACTGCTTTCCATAACGGCTGTACCAATTTGCATCTCCACCAGCAGAGTACAAGGGTTCCCTTTTCTCTACATCCTTGCCTGTTATCTTTTGTCTTTTTGATAATAGCCATCCTAACCATCATGAAGTGATATTTCACTGTGGTTTTGACTTGCATTTCCCTAATGATTATGATGTTGTGCACCTTCTCATATACCTGTTGGCCGTTTGCATGCCTTTCTTTTGAGAAATGTCTATCCTTCTCTTTAGCCCATTTTTTATTGGGTTATTTATATTTTTGCTATGAAGTTTCTTATATATTTTAGATATTAACTTCTTCTCAGATATAAGGTTTGCAAATATATTCTCCCATTCTATAGGTTGCCTTTTCACTTCGTTGATTGTTTATTTTTCTGTGTAGAAGCTTTTTGGTTTGATGTAATCCCACTTGTCTACTTTTTTTGTTGCCTGTGCTTTTGGTGTCATATCCAAAAATCATTGCTCAGACCAACATCAAGAAGGATTTTCCCTAGAGATTATGCTTTCTGATTTTTTTCTGTCTCTTTTGCTTATCTGTATTTTCCAAATTTTGTTGTTATAACATAAGTATCAGAATACTTTTATAATAAAAATTTTAAAATGAAGGAAAAAATGTGCTCCTCAACTGGTCCCCATTGAACATGGTTGAAATTTCTTCTCTACCCTGAATATTAATTGTTGGGGACTTAGTTTATTAATGCCCCTTTAATCATGTGGGCTCAGATGTGCACACAATACCCCAGATGCTATCTCATCAGGGCCCAGAGTCAGGTAGAGCAAGCACTTCCCTTTCTTGTGCCGGTGGAGACAATCTTTTTTGTGCCCAACTAAACACCTCCAGATGGTCTTCATCAGCCCTTTGGCTTGTAGGACATTGTCAAGATGGCCTATGCTATAGGTGAGAGACCTTCTCTGCTTCCCCCATCTCCTTAAATTCTGAGATTGTCTCACATTTTGGCAGCGACCCTCCTTTTCCACCATTTCAGCTTCCTTTCCTCTGCAGTAGGGTCTGCTGGGGTGGGATGGGGATGCTACTGAGTCATTGCCAAAGACAGTGGCCAGTTGGAAATGCTTTATATATGTGTGTGTTATGATAAAGACTGTCAGCTTCCTTATAGCTGTTTCTATTTCTAGAGGTTGAGATCTTGCTAATACATTTCGCTCCAGTTTAAATCTGTTATGCAAAACTAAGCTCAAGCTTCAATTATTTTACAAGTGGTTCAATAGTTCGATAAATTATTCAGGGTTACAGTTCACATTGCTTTAACCAAATAAACTGATCTGGATATGTGAGATGACATTAGTCAGACCACGGGTGGGCACATTACTCTCCCTTTGCAGTTGTTTTAATTTTTTTTTAAGAAAAACAATGCCAACAACTCATACATTAATTATAGCCAAGCAGATGTAAAGAAAACTTACCTCTCCGCTGTGATTCATGATGAGTGACTCTAAAATCCACCAGAAGGAGACAAGAAGAAAGGAGGCTCCTATAAGAGGCTGTGAACAGCAAAGTTCCCAGGCCAGGCTAGGAGATGTCATTTTCCTTAGGTATGAGCTACAAATGCCCAGCCTCTTTGTAGGCTGTGTCTATGTAGGTTAAGCCTACTTCCCCAGGGGAAGATGGGGTGGGTGGGGACTGTGTGTAGGTGAAAGCCTTCCAGTGTCTGCAGCAGAAAGAGCTCTTTCCAAGGGAAGTCACAGGGAACTTCCTTTAGGCTCTGCTGTTTGACAAACACATTGGTTTCTTTATCCCCTGGGAACATTCTAGGAAGGGCCTTGAGGCCATTTCTATCTACCTAAGACCACCTCTGCTGCCACCAAGATTGGGTGTGTGGGAAGGTCTCTCCAAGGCCCAGGGAAGGAGCGAATACGTACGTGCCTGTAGCTACTCCAGGCTCTGCTCTATGGCCACGAAGTGATGCTCTACATGGCATCTGTAGGGTGGGGGCTCCCCTAGCCCTGCTGTTTGGTGGCTGAGTGCAGAGAGGTCACAACATTCTGGAATGCAAACCTTGGGCTGCAGATCACACACCTATTCCCCCTGTGCCTAGTATCCCTAGGACTTTTGGCAAGGTGGGATGCCCTCTTTGTCTACCATGAAGCAGCTTATGGTTTGTACCCTGATCCCTGGGGACTCAACGCTTATTGGCTGCCTGACTAAACATGTCCACATTCCTCTGGGCTGCTGGGGTCATGCTGACCTTTAAAATAATAGATAGATAGATATACAGATACAGATATATAGATATATAAATCTGGAATCAAGTCCCACCTACTGTGGAAAGCCCAGAAACCCCCTACCCAATATCTCTGAGGAGTCTGTGACTTTTGTTTCTCCCACTTCCTTATTGCCCAGCATTACTGATGCATCTAGAGTCTGGACCCAGGCATGGAACACCAACCCTTTCCCTGGAGCCCCAAGCTCCCCTCATAAATGGCAGTCACATGTGGAACACTTTCACAAATATGGGGGGAGGGAGGGATGGGCTTTGTTTGCAGCAAGGCACAGATCTCTGGGCATGTCTGGGGATGATGGCAGGGAAGCTCACAGTCCAGACGTCTCCTGGTATGCTTCTTAGGAAATAGTCCAGACTGGGGAGTCACAGCACACCTTCATAGCAGGCAGATGTGGCTACGATCACTTGTGGTTTTAAGTAGGAGTTACTTTTTTCTCTTCCTTAAACATAGATGGAAATTGCTATCAGTGGTGACATCTCAGGACTGTGGTTGCAAACCGGCTGCCTTGGGCAATGTCTGGCTCACAGATGTGATTTTTTGGTTCACAATGAATTTTCAAAATAATAGTAATAATAATAAGCCAACATTCAAAAATCAGTGGATTTTACCCCCAAATTACTAGATTTACATCTTCTCCTTTAAAATGAGATTATCTTACAATATTGAGGTCTATATTCCTGCATGGCAGGGACTGGCCAGTGTTGGTGCAGCTGCCTCCTCTAAATAGACGAGAATATCGTGGTTTGCCACTACTCCCACCCAGCACAAGGCAGCCCTTCCCTTCACCGGCCTGACTTTTGCAGGCATGCCTTTGCCCCTCTAGTCTTGAAAGATTCACATCAGTCTGGGAAGTTATGGGCACTGCTTTGAAAATGTGGCCCTGACTGTTGGGTTTTAAGAATAGTATGTGGTAGAAAGAGACTAGGAGTCAGCAGACCTTTAGCAGTTGTAAAGTTCATTCATTTCTTTCTGCAAAAATAAGGACACTATCTACCAGTCAATTGTTGTGAAATTTTGCATAAAAATGTTCACAAAAAATGCTTTGAACTCTTCAGAGGTGGCTGATAAAGTAAAAGTGATTGTTTTAGACTTCAAACTTCATGAAACATCTGTATTATACGTTCTCTTCTTTTATAGTTGAAATTGGATACTGTTTTTAGAAAGAAATTTCAGTACTGCAGAACTGACAAGTCAAAAGAGTTGATAGCTCTCTCTGATTTGATGCCCAAACACATGTTGACTTTAATTTTTTGAGCGTCAAAGCCAAGCCTTGGGTGCAAGTTTGGTGGGTTGGGGGTGTCACCATTTCTTTCAGGCCACTAGGGCCATGTCTTGCTAATTATTGCATTGGTGCATGGAGTGTGTCTGATACTCAGGGACTTGGAGTTGTCTACAACACACAGAGACTGTGGGACAGCCCTGGGGAGGAGAAGGTGTAGGATAAACAGCCAAATCCCCCTGCCTAGAGAAATAACTGGATGATCAAGAATGACAGGAAGCACACCCTGTGTCTCAACCGCAGGCAGTTGTTACAAATGCACATCAGGGCAAGTTCGCCAGACCAATTTTTCATTCATTCACCTATAGAACAAGGCACCCCAGTTGTTCCGTTCCCTACACTGTGGAACTGTGGTAGTCACCTGATGGCATTTCAGGGACCACCAAAGAGAAGTCTCTCTGGAGAACCGTGGGCATCAGAAGGAGGTGGTAGACCATCTCTTCCTTCCCGGGGGCCCAGAAAAACCACGCACAATTCTCCTAGTGCTCTTTGAAAGCCTGGTAGCTGCTACTCAAGGGCAACAATTGTGGGCCTATGACATTTAAAATAGATGTTCCTTCTACTCAATGCGTGTGAGTGGGTTTGGATTTGGGTTGCTTTCCAAGCTTTTGCATGAATCTCCTAAATTCTTATGAAGGTGTATATTTGAAGAAGCCAAGGATTTCAGCCCCCATCCAAACTGGTGATTGGTTCCTAAACTCGTTTCCTGGATCGTGCCTTTCTGGTGTCAGAGCCCCCGCGCCGGTGGCAGAAGCGTGTGGGCCTCTACCTTACGGGCCAGCATGGCTGGCATGGGGGTGCAACCTCGATTCTGCTACAGCGTCAAATGATATATCCAAGAAAAGCGACAGAGAGAAAGCTGGGTATGTTAGTTGCCTGACTAATGGGCTTCTGAGGCCAGTGATTTATCTTCTATAAATCTGAGCTTGGAGAAGGAGGTACTCCCCACACATAAAGAACACAGGGCTGGGCTCTCTGCTTCCCAGGTCTCCTCCTCCTGTGCCCTTACAGATCACACTAGCAGCAGAGGTCGTGGAGCCCGGCTGGACGGGTAGACAAGGCGCTTTTCTCTGAGTCGTCCCCTCCTTGCGCGCAAAACGGCGTGAGGGCGGCAGAGGGTGGTGAGAGGGTGCGATGTTCCCCATCCTCCTCCTTCCCTCTTGGTTGCCACCTCCTCACTTTCTGCACAAGGTGTGAAGTTGGCAAAAAGGCTCATCTTTCTTCCCAGTCTTGCCTTCCCTTGGAGTTCCCTTTTACCCCACAATCTGAAGAGAAGTTGATGCTGCTTTTGTGGGCATCCTTGAGATGTCAAACATCTTTGTGATGTAGCTTTGGCTCAGCTAGAAGTGCTACATGACCCCCTTGAGACACTGACTTGTCTCCTGTTGTTTCTCTCTGGATGGCTTTGTTCTTTCAGCAGTGCTTTTATTTATTTATTTATTTATAAATATAGTCTCCTTCTTTTGTTGTGGGGCGTTTTGCCAGCATTGCACTGTGCAAGGGCTTGTTTTTATTTTATTTATCCATTCACTTTATCCTCGTTTCCCTTCTCCACGAACAACCATTTTGATATGTTTAATACGCACTCGCTTTTTGTGTTCACACGTGTTCTTGCAGAATGTGTGCTCTTCGTTTGTATGCGTGCAACTTCATTTTATGTAAATGGTATTGGATGACACGTTGTAGTGTTTTTTGAATTTCTCTCATTGGGCGCTCTGTTTTGAAGACCCGTCCATGTTGGTATGTGCACGTCTAGACTGCTTCTTCCCATTGCTGCCTGGGCTCTCTGGGTTGCATCCATTGTGTTTTGTGTGTCCACTCATCACCTGCCTCCAACTGCTCAACACGTCAAACAACGCTACTGCAGACTGCTTTGGACCTGCCCACTTACGGCCATGGGTGAAAATTTGGGGGACACTTGCCCTGGGACAGGCGCATTTATTAACTCTGACTAAGCTGCCCTATTGTTTTCCAGAATTCCTGCAGCAGTCACATTCTGTGCAGCAGTGGACTCTGATCTTGACCTGACGTCTCCACTTTCCCTCCAACATTTGCTGTTATCCTGCTTCCTAAGTCAGCCAGTCTAATGTGTATAAGGCAATATCTCATTATTGTTTTAATTTGCATTTCTCTGATTATTAATGATTTTAAGCATCTCTTCAATGTGCTTGTTAGCTTTAGAGTTCTCATCTATAAATGACTATTCATATACTTTGACCATTTTTTCCACTGGGTTGACATTTTCTCCTTGTTGATATGCAGAAATTCCTTACATATTTTAGAAAGAGTAATCCCTTGTTTTAGATATTGCAAATATCTTCTCCTGTTCTATCATTTAGTAACTTTGTTCACAGTTTCTTTGAACAGAGATTTTTTTTACTTCAATATAATAAAATTGATCCATTTTTTGATGGCTTACAGTTGTTTGTTTTTGAAATTTTATTTAAAAGGTCATGGCCAATGTTATGAGGGAACAAAAAAATATCAGAGTTGTAAGGATTGGGAGGGAAGGGGTAAAATGGACATTATTTGCAAATGATATGATCATCTACCCAGAATAACCAAAGAAATCAACACACACGCTATTAGAACTAATAATAGAGTTCAGCGAGATTGCTGGATTCAAGATCAACATACAAAAATCAATAGCACTTCTCTACCCTAGCAATAACCAGCTCGAAAATAAAACATAAAAATGAGCAGTGCTTTTCTACCCAGACAATGTATTTCATAAACTTTTTGTGTTTTATTTACTTAAGGGAATTGGTTCTCTACTGTGCAACATTAACAGACACACAATATCCTAAGTGAAAACTCCTGCAGAGAGCAGAGAGGAGGGGGCCAGTGAGTGGGTTACCCACTAGATGGAACGAATCAGAGGCAAAAGGTCTTCAAGGTGAAGGTCTGTTGACTCAGCATTGTGTGGAAAGCTCCTTGAGGTGAGGAGAGACATCTGTCTTTCTCACCTCTGCATCCCCAGCACCTGCTTTCTGCCACCTAGTAGGTCATCAATATTGATTGACACATGAATGGTGTAGCATATTTACCAAGATTTTAGTGTCCATTCATTTATAGCTTTCAACTCAGTCTCAGGAGAACACTTTCTAAGGGTGGAATTTATTTTGACAGATGAGCAAGGAAACAATGTACAATATTTACCATCTTCTGGAAGAAGATACAAAAGTATTCTTGAGGGTAAAGACTTTCTGCCTTAAGGATTCCTTGGGTCCCCATTCAAGATATCTCTTCTTGTGGTAAAATATACATAACATAAAATCTACCATTTTAGTAATTTTTAGGTATACAGTTCAGTGATACTACGTACATTTACATTGTTGTGCAACCAACACCACCATCCATCTCCAGAACATTTTTACCTCCTCAAAATGACACTCTGTACCCTTTAAACAGTAAGTCCTCCTTCGCCCTCCCTGTGACCCCTGGCAACCATCATTCTATTTTCTGTCTTTATGGATCCAACTCTCCAGGGTGCCTCATATAAGTGGATTCATACAACATTTGTCCTTTTCTGTCTGGCTTATTTCACTTAACAGAATGTCTTCAAGCTTCATCCATGTTACAGCATGTGCCAGGGTTTCCTTCCTTTCTCTGGCTTAATAATATTCCATTGTATGTATATAACCACATTTTGTTTATCCATTCATTCACTGATGGCCATTTAGATTGTATATACTCCCCTCCTATTTAAGGCATATTTAGTGTATGCATAATCTGGGCTAGATAAGTCATGGGGCTGCAAAGGAAAGTATAATACATGAGTACTGTCCTTAGATTTCTTATGGTCTCTTTAGGGAGTTATATATCTGAGCAAAGAATTTCAGTATAATCTGACAAAGGATGTGTATGTAAACAGAAGGGAGCCACTCACTCTTTCCCTAGTGCAGAGGTATTATTGGAACGGGTTCTTCTTGAAGGATGAGTAGCTCATTGGGCAGACAAGGGCGTTTGGTGCTTTAAGCAGAGGCAACAATATATGCACAAAGATGACCAGAGACTGTTAAGTGGCTCAAGGTAACTAAAGCATAGATTGTACGGTCAGAGTGGGCTGCACATTGGAGGGACTAAGACTGGATGATCCACCTGGAAAAATGGGTTGGGGTCAACATTTGAAGGATTATTTCTTAAGACGACAAGGAATTGCTTGCAACCTAACACAAATATATGTTCTTATCTTTTTCTCCTTTTACACAAGAGGCAGCTTAATATACACTCTGGCACATTTTTTTTGTTTGTTTTTATTTAATGATATATCTTGGCAATCTGTCTATATCTATATATAGAAAGTGACCTCATCATGTTTTTATAGCTTCGTGGTATTGCCTTGTATGGATGTACCATAATTCATTTAACCAGTTCCCTATAAATAGACATTTAGGTTGTTTGTCATTTTTGCTCTTACAAGCAATGCTAATGAATAACCTTACACAGACATCATTCCACATGCGTGCAAGTGTAACTGGAGGATAAATTCCCAAATGTATAATTGATGGGTCAAAGGGTATATACATATGTAATTTTGATAGATGGTGCTGATTTGCCCTCCACAGGGGTTATACCAATTCATATTCCCACCAGCAATATATGATGTCTGTTTCCCCACAGCCTCACTAACAGAGTGTTATCAAACTTTTGGACTTTTGCCAATCCAATAGGTAAAAAATAACATCTCAAATTTGGGGATTTCTCATTAGAGTGAAGTAAAGTTTCTTGTGTTTGAACCATTTAAATTTTCTTTTCTGTGAACTTTCCTGGCCCCCAATTTCAATTTGGTCATTGTCTTTGCTATATATTTCTAGGAAATCTTTATTTATTAGTCTTAGTTTTATTATATTGAAATTTTGGTTTTCTTTCAAATTGAGAATTGTTGTTGAATTTGAACAAGTACTTTTTCTTAGTGTTTGAGATGATTATGTGATTTTCTTCCTTAAATCTAGTAATAGGATGACTTATTTAGTGGATTTTATATATTTCACCATTCTTAAATTTCTGAAACAAACCTTGTTTTTATAGTTTCTTGTTTTTAATGGTCTAATGAATGTGGTTTGCTAATATTTCATATCTGATTTTTGCACCAATATATGTAATAAAGTTAGACTAGTTTTGTTTTGTTTTTTATTTTTTTGTCCAATCTCTACTAGGTTTGTGCATATTGTTATATTTGCTTCTGTAAAAGATTTTGGAAATTTACCTTTTTTTAAATGCCCTAGAACATTTTAAGCATTATCAGATCCACTGTTTTTTTTTTAAAAAAAAGATGATAAAATGTCCCCAGGTTTAGACCTTTTTTGGCTCTTTCATCTTATTGCTCTTTTCCTTCCTCTAAAGAAACAGTTTGTGAATTTACTCTTTAGTTTTCTGGATCTCTAGTTTTCTAACTTATCAATTTCTTTTATCTTTATTGACTTTTTCCTTTTCACCTTTGTTTTATTTCCAACTTTTTGAATCAAATACCTAATTCATTTTTTAATTCTTTATTTTTTAATTGATGTAAGTTTTTGGGTTTATGACTTTTTCTCTGAGTATTTTTTTTAGCTATGTCTGTGGTTTCTGAGATACAGTGTTTTCATTATTGTTTTCAATAAGTTCTTAAATTTTGGATTGGGTTTTCTCTTTAACCTAAAAGTATGTCTAAGAGCAATTTTTTTTCCTTTAATTTTCAGGTGGGAAGGATTTTTTATTTTCTGATTTTATTTACTTCTATTTTTAATACATTGTGATCTGAAAATAATGTTTATCCTGTTTCTGATTTAAAAATATATATATTGGGGTTTCTTTGTGGCCAGAATGTGGTCAATTCTTTCATAAATGTTTTATGGGCATTTGAAAAGAAAATAAATGATCTATTGTCAAGGTATGTAATCTGTATGACTCAGTGCAGTCTGTCTTATTAATTTTCGAGGGCCACCAGACTCTAATTTTTTGTCCACTGCTCTGTCACGGGCCGAGAGTGGTAAAATGTCTCCTGCTTGCTTCTCCTGGGCCTCCTGTAATTTCTGCTGCGTTACTGTTGCTGCCATGTCATCTGATGCATAGGTATTCAGAACCGTTATATTATCACTGTGAATTTTTCCCCTTCAGCATTGTAAAGTGCCCTACTATGTCTCATTTTATACTTTTATCATGAATTCTACCTTCTCAGATATAAAGAGTATGGCTTCTGCTTCCTTTTGTTTACATCTATCTGAACTACCTTTGAATATCCTTTTATAGTCAACTTTGCTGAATGACTTGGTCCTATACGCCTCATAAATACAGCTTGGGGTTGGTCTTGCTTTGTGGACCGACCTGAAAATCTTTCTCATGGATCAATTGAGACCGTTTACATTTACCACGACACATATTTGACCTTAGTTTTGAAATATCAGGGTATATTAGATTTTTTTAAAAGTATTCTACCTTGTCATCTACTTTATTAGCTGATTTTCCTGATTTTTAAGAAGGTTTATACTTTTTCTAGTCATAAGTCCTATAATTATAACTTTGTATGATACCTTCAGCTCTTATTCCTTTAGACACTGTCTTCTTCATTCTCTACCATGATTAACGATACAATTAATATATTTCCTTTTCCCTCTTTTCTCTCCCTTTCTTTTCCACCACCCAGTTTTAGTTTGTAATATTATGTTAGAACATACCTCAGTGCTTATATATTTGCATATGATTTATCACTTGATTTTTTTTATCTTTGAATGACATTCTTTAACTCCAAGGTAGTACACATGAGACCATTTCTGTTTTTGTGATCCTCCTTCACAGATGTAATTATTTCCCATTTTTTTAAAGTCATGACAAAGTGTTTGGGCATAGTTTTTACCTACTCTATGAAATACAACTTCTGGTGAGGGCCAGCCAGTCTCAGCTGCTCTTGACAGCCTTATGTATATTTTGGAGTCTTGCATTGCATTTATCTTTCAACTTCCCTAAATATTTAGAAGCCCATTTTTTGTTCTCCATCTTGCCTTTGTGTATTTTCAGAAGAAGGAGGAAAATTCTGACTTGTGAAGCAAAGTTCAAAGTTGAAGTCCCATGGGTGCCTCGACTGAGTTATGGAATCCGCATGAACAGAGAGAGAGGGG
The DNA here is from genome assembly GCA_023783475.1 of Daubentonia madagascariensis. Classification (NCBI taxonomy): domain Eukaryota; kingdom Metazoa; phylum Chordata; class Mammalia; order Primates; family Daubentoniidae; genus Daubentonia; species Daubentonia madagascariensis. Next base: position 2,513,534 of record JAKFHU010002206.1, on the reverse strand, counting down.
AAGATGTGGACATGACCCAGGCTTCTGGTTTGCACAAGTTTAAGGACCAGAGGGCAAGTTGGACTGATCAGGCTGAGTTCTACAGCCCTGTGGGACACCCAGGTGGAGATGTCAAGTGGTTAGTTTTCTGTACAAGTTTGAAGCTCAAGGGAAGAGGTCATGAAGGAGAGGCAAGGATCATTATTACTTTATTGCTTCTTCCATCATTTATTGGGAGCCTACTATATTGCAAGGAGTATATAAATATTATCTCATGTAATCCAAACTAGAAAATGGGCTCAAAACAGTGCAGGTGGCAAAGCTGATATTTGAAGCCAGGTCTCTCTGATATCAAAGTCCATAAATAAGCTTCCTCCTGAGTCATGTTACCTCGGTAGTGGGTTCACCATGTTGCTTTGGTGCCCGGTCTTAATTTGAAGAGAAGGCAGCACATTCCATTGCATTTCCTCAGTGCTTTTGCATAAACTGAGTCAGCAGGAGCAAGACATATTTCAGGGTTTCTACTGAGAACTTAAACCTCAGTAGGTGGAACCTGGGTCCTGCCCACAAATTTGGGGCCCTACCACTGTGGATGATAACAGGAGGTAGTGGTTAAATAGTGCCACATTGTGTTATCACCCATACTGATCGACTTGCATGGCATTGGACTCGTGTGAATGTTGGGATCAACTTCAGTTGCACCAGACGCACACCAATAACAGAGATGTGGGTTTTAGATGGCATTTTTGTCTTCCTCTGTTTATAAAACAATATTGGCTGGCTTGAGCTAGATCCAACAGAAACTGGTAAATGTTAAAAAGAGACCTGTCCAATTAATATGGCATTTGTCTTTGAAGTACAGTGTCCCTCTGATGTCCCCAGTGATACCAGGTGGACTGGATAGAAATGGACGTTATAGAAAAGGCAATGATACATTGATTTTCACAAATGGTGCTCTTTCACCATGTATGTGTGTGTGAAAAAAATTGGTCAGAGCACAAATGTAAAAATATTTTTTGTGTTAGCATCATCAAGATGTGTGAGAAATGTTACGATAGATAATTTTATACTCTATTAATTATGCTTTTTAATATTTCATTTCCAAATGAAAGGGGATACTTCCATTGCAGTGTCTAATATGTGCTGAGCTTTGGGATAAGAGAATTACATTAGGTGATGTGACTAAATGAGTTAAGAAATGGAAAATGCTGATAACAGGGTCCAAAACATAGTAAGTTATATAAGTATGTGTACTACTATTATTATTACAAACAAAATAATTAATATTACAGATGAAAGGCTAATGTTCAGAGAGGCTTGATAACTTGCTCAGGGTTATACAGAAGTTAGGAGGAGAGTGAGTTCTTATGATTCAAAAGCCTAACGTTAACCCTACTCTACCTCCCCAAAATAAGTTCCTATGAAACATACGAGTCTTAACGATACCCGTGATGGAAATCCATGCAAGCGAATTTCAAATATTTTCCTGAATAAAGAGCCAATAATCCAGGCAATCATGTTTTTTAAAAAATGGAAAGAAACATAGAAGCATTAATAAAGATATAATTTACTGAAATTCTTATCAGATATTGATAGACCTCAGATTATATGTAGCCATGTCTATGCAGTAAGTCAATGTCCACAGTCTGACATATGATATGCAATAATTATTATTGGCCAATCTTAGTTTTGCTCATAAAAGGAAGAATGCCAAAGACACTTGGAGATATATTTCATTAAGCATCTCCTTTTAACTTTGATTTCTTGCATTCCAGAACATATCATCGACCTTATTTCTTCCAGATCATTCTGAGTATTGTCAACCGGGTGAGTTATATGCTATCTTGCTGTGAGCACTCCCCTTCACCACACACACCCACACACACACACACAACGGTTTCCATTCTTTTCCTTAAAAGAAAGTCCTGCTCTGTTCTGAATTTCAAAAAACTACTTCCAAAAGAAAAAGGGAACACCTTTTCAGCCTCCCAAGTCCTGTAACGATCTCCTAGTTCTCTTTGCTTTTCATTTTGGAGAACGCTAAGGGCTCGCTGTCAAGTGAGGATTAGCCTCGCTCCTCGCTCCTTCTGTTTGGCTGCTTTGGGTGGGCAAATAACAGCCAATATCTACAGAGACGAGGCATTTAAGGGTTGTTACCCATAGATTCTTTATATATTCAGGTGTAAACTACCTTCTTATTCTACTTATGACATCCTTAAACAAGAGAATGTAGTCTCTGTATGGAGATTGCAATAGCATCTGCTTATATTTATGTAAATGCCACAGTTACAAGCAGGAGTAGCTGGAATGAGGAGTTGAAGCTAAATAAAATCAGTTAATCCACATTAGCTCCCTTCAGAAGTCTGAGACCAGAGGAAAGGGTTGGGAATATATCTTCCAGGATGCTTTTGAAAGATAATAACAGAAAACCCAACTCAACCTGGCTCAAACAAGAAAGAAACTTTACCAGCTCACTTAACTGAAAAGTCCAAAGGGCTAAGCTTCAGGTGAGGCTTGATCCAGCAACTTAATGCTTTTGTCTTGCTGTGGGCTCCTGTGTTAGTTATCTATTGCTATGTAACAAATTACCTAAAAATGCAGTGGCTCACAATAGCAAAACCCTTTTCATTATCTCCCAGGTGCTATGGGTTAGAAGTTCAGGAGAAGCTTAGCGAGGTGTTTCTGGCTCAGAATCTCTCATGAGCTTGCAGTGAAGATGCCAGTTGGTTCTGTAGTCATCTGAAAGCTCTCCTGGACTTAGAGGATTTGCTTCTAAGATGACTCATTCACATGGCAGGCAGATTGGTGCTGGGGGCAGGGGGATTCAGGTCTTCTCTACATGGGCCTCCTCACAGCTAGAGGCTGGCTTCCCCCAGAGCAAAGGATCCAGGAGTGAGAGGGAGCCAGGTGGAAGCTGTCAGTTTTAAGACCAAGCCTGGGGACTTACAGAGCATGTCTTTTACCATATCCTGCCTGTTAGAAGCAGGTTACCAAGTCCGGCACACTCAAGGGGAGGGGAATTAAGCTCTACCCTTTGAAGGAAGACATGTCAAAGAATGAGCAGACTTATTTGAAAACCGCTAGTGCTTCACTCTCAGCAGCCCCGCCCGCAGCCCCCTGTGGTTCTGACCTGGCTGCCAGAACTCTCAGGACTCAGGTTCCACATTCATGCCCAGCTGGGAAGAGCGGATCCCCAGAACTTCTGCCTGATTGGATGACTGAGGTCATGTGCCAACGCACGAACCACATCACTGTGGCCAGGTGGATGAGGTTATTCTGACAAGCTTAGGCCAGAGCCACGTGCCCCCTGATCACAGCCGGGAAAGCATCAGGGACACGGGCTACCTGGGGAAAGGGCAGGAATCACAATATAATTCTGGATCTAGTACCGAGAAGAGGGGGATTGAATCCTGAGTGGCCCAAACCAACCTGTGTGCATGTACCCAGGTGCATGCAGTGGGGGTGGGGTGGGGTGGGTAGGCAAATGTCATCCAGGTATTGCTAAAAAGTGACTTCTGTTCAGCAATCTGTCTTGTAGTCCATTTTACACAGCTTCAAACTAACTGGTTAAGGAAATAAGATGAGAAAATCCACAAAACTGCTGACGTTGCATTTTTTACACACTGATTGATCCTTTTCATTTTAGGAAATGGCCTCAGTTTTCTATTCTAGTGGAGATACTTGGTTCCCCAGGTTTGTCTTGGTGTTTAGGAAGAGACACAGAGCTGGGGGTTTGACAGGCTGGTGTCAGGCACACATAAAATTCCTGCTGAAAGAAGGTGGCCCAAGGAACAAACCTTTGAGTGAAGCATCATCCCCTCCAGCCAGTACCCGTTTCCCTCTTGGACCATCTGTCTTCTTTCCTCAGAATGTAAGAACTCTGAAGGAAAGGATTCGTGTCTGCTTTATTCTCTGCTGAATCTGACCACCAAAAACCGTGTCTGGCACACAGCAGGTGCTCAATAAATATTTGCTTAATATTTATTGATGTTAAGTATTATCGATATGAACAAGTGAATGAATTTGCTACATTTCCATGTGGTGGGTCAGTCGTCAGGTATGTATGCCTATGGTGGAATTAAGTGTGAGCAAGGCAGTAGGTACAAGGCCGTATAAAGTGCAGTCATAGCATCCAGAGCCACCAGTAGAGCAGGGAGATATAGAATAGGGCTGCCCTGAGCCTCAGTGCCCAAGATCAGGAATGCAGGAAAAATATCTTAGATTTTTTTCCCTAGAATTCAGCTAAATTTTTAATGCAAGCTCTCATTTTTTCAAGTTGATGAAAATAATCTTAGGCAAGTTGCGGCCTTTCCAGGTTTCTCCAGAGTCTTATATAGTGACAAAGTATCTTAGAACTGAGGTGACTGTGTCCCTCTGTGGGTTATCTCTCCATCCAGTGCTGGAGCATCACTGAGTGGTGGCTTATTCCTGTCCAGGGTGCCCGTGAACATTCTTATTCTCTCGCTGAGGCTTAAGGATAAGGGGCAGTGGAGTACCAGGCCCTTCTCAGGGACCTACCAGCACCTAACAATTTTCTTTCCTTTCCATCTTCTTCCCTCTGGAGCATTTATTTAGTATCTGGGGCAGGAAGCCTTACCCTGATTCATCGTGCATTCTTCCTAATCTATCATTCATGCCTGAGGTCTGTTCTTGTTCTCTGCTACTCTAGGCTTAGACTTTAGAGACTTGGAAGTCATAACAGAATTATTTTTCTGTTTCTGTTAACCCATATCTTCTTTGAGGCAATGATCCTCCGGTGGCTTGCATGGGAGGGGGCTTGAGGGGTAACAAAAAAATACAGGATTACAGGATAACAGGAATAGTAGCTCTGGTGTCAAAAATGGGTGTGATTGGGTTGCCAGGGGGTGGGGGTGGGGGAGAATGGGAAGCAGTTGTTAAATGGGTGTAAAGTCTCAGTTTTGCAAGACGAAAAGGGTTCTGGAGGTTGGTTACCCAACAACGCGAGTGCATTTACCACTACTGGACTGTCCGTTCAAAAATGGTTGAGATGAAAAATTTTATGTTCTATGTATTTTACAACATTAAAAATAAAATTGAACCACCAGCAGCCACAACATCAGCAACAATCACTTATTTTGAGCACCTGCCATGTGCCAAGCCATGTATTAAATACTTTACTGGCACTACCTAATGTAATCTCTTGACAAGCTTGTTATGCTAAGGAACTACTTTTGTCCTCATTTTATAGACTAGGAAATTGGAGCTGTGATCTAGAAGGTAACATTCCCAATGCCTCAGAACCAAGATTTGAACCCAGGTCTAAGTAACTTCGTAACCAAAATTCTTCAATTGGTCCCTAATTAACCAACTCGACAGATCAACTCAACTTAACCAACCTAACAGACATGCTTTGTTCCTTCTGTAAAACCAAAACTGACATCTACGGCTTTAGTGAGTTTTCCAGGCTCTAGTATGTCTATACACTTCTCCTCCCACCAGTAAAACATTGTATGTTTACCTTGAGGCAGACCCTGCTGCCTGTACTTGCTATCGTAAGTATGTTATTTAATAACATATTAAGTGCTCTGATGTAATATGAGTGTAAAAGAAGTTGTTGTATCTATGAAAACTAGATGCAATGTTCTGGGAATATTCAATAAAGACTGATAGTTCAAGCAAATTAGGTGTGAGAAGGAAGTGTAAAAGATAGGGACAAACTCTAAAAATCTGGAGGAAAACTATACCCATTTTGCCTTGCGAGGATCTTTTTCATCCATTTTAAAGATACTGCAATAATGTTATAGATTATATCATTGTAGTTTATATAGGAAAGAGTGCATGAAACACCAATTAGCAGACCCATAAGCCAAGAGGAAGACTTGGCTCTGCAATTAAAAGATAGGCAAATAAATGAATATCCCTATGATTTAAGTTAACGTAAAAAACAAAAGTTTAAAAGGAAAAAAAAAGTAATTTACTTATAGAACCATGTCTTGTCCTAGGCTGTCTTAAAATGATTGAGTGATCCAATCTCTGACCGAAAAATACTTGCCTATTGACAAAAAACAAAACAAAACAAAACAAAAAAACAACAAGAAACGGTCATGATTGGGAAATAAAACTGTCCCTGTTCTGACTGGGCCAGGCAAGCCCGACAGCAGGACACTTGGACAAGGAGGGTCCCCAGGGCGGGGCCATTTGGGAGAGCTCCGTGAAATTGGGGCAGCGTGGGAGGGAGAGGAGATCTGGAAGCAGGCAGAGGAGAACGGGCAAGGTGTGTGATGTGGGAAGTGGAAGCCCTCTGAGGGCATCTGTGACTGGGACTGCCTTTAGGGTTAAAGATGAGGAAGCACACTGGAGATGAAGGGGGAGATCACACTGAAAAGGTGTCTCTTTGCCTGCTTTTAAGGAAATGGCTGGTGGAGGAGCAGCTTTCTGTCAGGTAAGATCTGCAATTCAGATAGCACAAAGAGGTGCAGAAACCTGGCTGTTAGCCAGTTTGCTAAATTAGAGAAGGCAACCAGTCTCGGCGGGCTGTCGGCTCCATACAGCCTCCGCTCTCTCTGTGCAGAGTGCGGCCCACAGCAGCCTCTCTGGAAAGCCTGCTTTGTACCCTGACAACCCAGCGGGAGGTGTTAGCCTCCCTTGGCTCCCCAGATGAGATCCTCTCTTCTCGTGAACCTCCAAGATGCATATGCGTGTACACGAGTGTGCACGCATATGCATGCATGTGCACAGGCTATTTGGAAATTTGTTTTTAAACTGATTAACGCTCAGTAATGCTCTCCCTTTTCTCCAACACACGTTTGGTGGGCCAATGTTACTATTTTCTAAAATACCAGCTCCATGATAAAGGCTTTTAGAATATGAAGTTTCATGTTCCCCCTGCCCAAGGACTCAAACCAAAAAGGACCACGTATTTATTATGTCCTTAGTACTGACTTCACTACAGAATCTCTGTAAGGCTAGTCTGTTTATTGCCCTCCATAGAAGGAAAGCACAGGTGAAATATTTCTTTGTGTTAAAGTCAGACTGACCCTAAAATGATTATCAATGATAGGCTTACAAAACCAATGGAGGCCAAGGGACCCAGCCTCTCTGTCCCAGCAGGGTGATGGGGAAGGGCTGTTTGGGGAAGGGGCTACTCCTAGACAACTGGGCTGTCAGAGACACAAAGACAAGAGTACCCCTCCTTCAAGGATGCTGCAAGAAACCAGCTGAGGTGAACCAGCAAGGAGCTTGATGAAATTCAGCAGAATCTGGAACATTTCTAATGAAAACTGGATTTTCTTATCTCCTATTCCATAAAGAGTTCCTGATTAGTAGTTCAGAGCTCGGAGGAATTAACCATATATCACTTTAAATGTTTATTTTATGTCCAGCTTATTCTAACATTTTTATTCATCTTAATGAGAAGTAATTGGGCTTCCTATTGCAGTGTTTCATTTAAAAAAGGGGGATATTAATAAGGAATGAAAGCATGCTAAAATCCATAACTATCTTCCAGGCTTTTACCATGCTCGTATCTATCCCAGAAGTCACTATTTTAGATTGAAAATAGTATTCAATGCATTTGAACCACATCCTTCCTGGGGCTGGCAATGCTTTTATTGTATGTCATTATGTCTTCTGGGAATCCTGACATTAAAACATATCCTTGGTTCTCACTTAAGCCAATTTTATAGGGCAGGGAAAGAAAAGACAACATTTTGCAATGAAAGCACCTTCTCCCATCTGGCAAAATGGCTTTCTGGACTCTATTGTGGCTCATTGTCTAAAAATAGGATGAAGACAAATTGTTATCATTTGCGAAAGCCCATGACAATAATGATAAATGAACAAATTTTTTTGCCCTCTGAAGTCATTGCTTAAGGCTTTCTCTGGGATCAACAACGTTAGACTGGTAAACTTGCCTCATCTGCATCCGCAGAAGGTTTACAAATGGCTTTGTAAACAATTTTAGCCAGAGCGTTAATCTCCCCTACAGAACTAGGGCTTTGAGATATATGATTGATTTGCAATTTAAAATGACACTGAAACCCCTGAAACAGATATGAAAGAAACTTTCAGTGAATAATGTTTTAGTTGACAAGAAAAGATAAGGCACATCTTTCATCTGATAGTGGGCTGTTTTTGATAAATATTGTTCATAATGGAGAATTTTGGAATCATTAATGTGTGGATAGAACATTACTACTTTTTGACTGGGACTTCGGCGACCAGTTTCTTTCGGCAGGAGTTTTGTTGCATGAAAAAAAACTTGGGGGACACCCTTGAAAAGCACCCATAAAATTATTCTTTGACCTAAGTCCAAACTGGTGCATGAGGAAGGTGAACCCGCAGAGCAGGATCTGCCCTCGTTGCAATTGCCTCTCCACGGGATGCCCAGTCTTCGCCCAGTCGAGGACAGGACGGTATTGCTTTTGAATCCTGTTTTGGTGGCTTCATAGGTCAATTACGAAGGGGCACACCATGGAAGGAAATTTTTAATGTCTCCGTCTCTTGACTTCTTTATTCACGTTGTGCTCCGTGAGCTCTGACTCCAGGCTCGCTCCACGCCTAGTCTTGGTGGTGCCTGGGGCAGGGCTTGGACCTTGGGGCTTTAGCCTCACAGCATCCCCTGAGAAGCAGAGGAGCTGTGCTGACCAGCACAGTTGGTCACCAGAGGCTGCACCCTTGAGAAGGCCTGTCTGTCCTGCCAGGTCACCAGCCCTCTGCAGTGTTGGACTTCTTTTCCCAGATCCCCGTCTTGCCCCCAAGTCTGTTACCTATACCCCAGCCCCATGTTCTCTCCCTCTCATCTCACAATAATGACAGTACCTTAAAGAGTCTGATTGTGAAGTGTGGACATGCCCCACATTCGGGAGCTCAGGCCGGACCTGGGCTGGTGTTCCAAGGCCTCCCACCTACACGCATTGCCTACCTGGCCAGTGTCCTCCCTCACCCGGCTACAAGCAATGCCCCTCTGGGCCACTCTTGAGTTGGCTGGGGGATGTCTCTCCAGAAGCCTCTGCTGTGATTGGCAGACAGCCCCTCCCCTCCCAGCAGGACCTGGGCACTGGCTTAGTCTCATAGAGCACAGTGCATGTCAGTGCTCCCAAACATAATAGGAGTAAAATAATAAAGATTATGGCCCAAAGTGTACCAGATAGCAATCCAAATTATTTATTCCAGGATTCTTCTGCCTCTCAGACATGTCCAGATGCAAGCCCTTCCACATGGGTCAGTGGAACGTACTTTGCATCATTAAAACCATTCTATTGTATTTAGTTTTATTTAGCTTCCCATTAGTGGTAAGACAGACCAGACAGGAGACCTACTACGTGCCGGGAGCTGTTGAAGGTGCTGAAAACACAGAGGTGCACCAAACAGATGCAGTCTCCTGTCCCCACAGAGCTGATTTTCTGCCAATAGTAACCTCGTTGGGATTATAACACAGGTGCCACGTTTGAGTGCACTTATTGAAAACTTTGGACCATTCATACTCTGAATATCACTTTTCTTCTGCTTCAAAACCTTCCATGACTCTCCTGGCTTTGCAAAGTAAACTGGAAACATTTTGGTCAGATTTTAAAAATTCTGTCAGTAGAATTAGGCTCCAGTCTACCCTATGGGTCTTCTGTCCAATCTACAGAGCATGTTGGTAATCTTGGGCCCCTTTGGTGCCCCAAACTGAACTGCATGCCTACCTACTGGAGTGTGGTTAAATCCTGCCTTGGTGCCCTGTGGTTTCAGGTAATCTTCTCCCCTTCCAGCCACAGAGCTGAGCAGGGACTCAACTTTCCTCCTCTGATGATGTCAGTTTGACTGAGTCTACCAAAGAGCCCATGGCCTGGTCATAATCCAGTTCCGCTGCCACCACCTAATAGGCAGAAGTCCGTGTGTGCTACAGGCCTTCTCTGGCCAGTTCTCATGGGACCCCAGCCAGGTCAGCTCTTGTACCTGTCTCGTGCACCCACCACCAGGACACCGTCCCTCCCACAGGTGGGTCTCACCGGGGATGCTGCTGGGGGTGTGGGGGGCGTGGGCAGTTTGTGAGCTTGGACATGAGGCCCTGGCTCAGCTGGCTCAGACATCACATGTTTGTTTGTGAGGCCTATGGACCTTCCGGGTGGGAGGGAGGTGACAACAGATGTGGCTTCCCCATCCTTGAAGCTCCTCCCGCTTCTCCCCCCTCTGTTGGTCTGGAAAGCAAGCTTGTGTTTTGCACTCTGTCCATGACCCAAGAAGGGGATGGTATCCAGAATGTCCAGCAACCCACAGAGGGCAATGCCCTGTGTCTCAGAGGAGGCAGCCTGGACATTGCCAGTGAAGGGGGTGCCGGGGCCGCTGCATGGGGCCCAGCGTGACCTCCCTGTGTCCCCAAGGGAACTGGAACGACAGCACAGAATAAGGATGAATCTGTTCTTAGAGTGGCATCCGAGTGTCCTTGGGGGCAGTGGCTTCACCAGGGCAGCCTAGAGTCACCTGGGTTGCAGAAGTGCCTGGCTTCTGTTGACCTGCCGCAACTGTGGAAGGACAGAGCTGCTCTGGGACCGGCTGAGATGCCTGCTCTCATTTCAGAACCCTGGGAAAGGGCGTTGGGTGCTCTAAAAGCCCAGCTCCTCTTTACAATCCCTTTTAAATAATAAGCAACAGCTCCCCCAGTCCCACTTTAACACTAAGTGCACACCGTATAAATTGCTTTGATAACCATATTCATCCCCTACCTTATGTTTTGAAGTATTCCAACTTCCTTTAGTTTTATTAATGTATTTCTTTTATCTTTCATCTGAATAGTGTTCTCTATGTAAAGTGACCAAATGTGATTAATGATGAATAGATTAAGATAGGACAGGGTGTTTGAAAAATGACTTAAGGACTGCATGTAAGTCACTGGCTAGAGTCCCAAAATGCAAATTCTGGTTAAGTTAATGACTGGAAAATCATGATGGCCCAACTGTGTGAGTTTTTGCATTATTTAAAATTACTTGATAAACAATAAATAATTAGCATTTTGTGTTAGAATGAGTTAATTATTTCTTAATGGCTTCTATAGGCATGACCGTCCCAGAGTCAAAAAGTCTCCGTGTAATTGACACACAGATGCCCCTTGTGATGCCCGATCGTCCAGCCTCGGTAAGTTACTGCTTCACTTTGCAGATGGTGCAGGAGTGTTCATGTCCCATTAGAGGTGGGCACTTTATTAAAACGTCTGGAATAATCTAGTTTGCAGGAGGCTTCTTTCCCTGAAAAGAGTCTGTGCATTCTCCTGGATGGGGTTTTCGGAAGGGAAATTGTTTTTATGCCTGTGCCGCCTTCCCCTGACAAACGAGCCTTATCATCCGAGAGGCTCTGTGCTTTCACTCACCCTCTCAGGAGCTGGGGAGCTTTATGAAAAATAAATTAATAATGCATCCTAAATTACATCTGCAAGAGACATTTAGGTGTATATTGCAGTCTTCAAAGATGATTAGATTTATGATTTGTTCAAGGAGACTTGTCACCCTGTCTTCCTGGAGCGCCTTGAACCACAGGCCAGGCCATGTGGCCCCGGTGCACTGCTGCCCACCCCGTGTGGTCACCTCGCCCCCACGGCCCAGGCTATAGGCTGCCAGGTGTAACACTGAAGCCTGGGGCACCCGAGGCTTAGGGTGATCCGACTGGAGCATCAGGAGGAAACCAGAGGTGTCTGCAGACAGGGGGCCACCAATGTGGTCTGAAAAGAGACTCTCTTGTCCATCAGCCTGCCATGTGGGATGTGGAATCTCAAAGCATCACTGCTCCGGGTGCTTAACACTGAGGAAAAAAAACCACCCTTCAAAGTTTTTTTTTGTTTTGTTTTGTTAAACCACAAAGAAAAGAGAAATATGGTAGCATCGATTGTTAAATCCTTGTGCCTGTTCCACGGTGTCCGCACACGAAACACGGTGCTTTTGTAGCAGAAGGAGAGTCGGTATTTATCAGGGTTCAGAGCCAGTTCAGCCACACACTTGACAAATTATTTGTGGAATTGTTGTATTCATAGTCACTTAAATAAGAATCTGTCAACACGAAGGCTGAGCTTTGTTGCAGCGGGTCCCCTGGTTTTTCCTGCATACCCAGAGAATGATGGATTGGAAGTAATGCAAATTCACTACCATTTTATATGCTGGTGCCTTCCTCAGAGACAGGGAACATAGCTCAGGATCATCTTGTAAAAGGCCGTAACTGTAAGGCCTGCTGCTCTGTGAGAAGTCTCGCCTTTTCTTCTTCCTCCTCTTTGTCGTCGTCTTTTCCCCCCAAATGGAACTTGAGAACAGGGCAATGGAATTCAAATATTTCCCTCACGTCTCATTTTGAAAAGCGCCCCTCACAGCAGGTGCGCTTGTTGGCTTTTTAGGTTAACTCACACATATGCTTACCATGCTCTGTAATTAAAACAAATAGATAAATATAATTATTTGGTTTTATGGCAACTTAAAAGTTAATACCCCTTAGCAGGAGTACGCTCTTAACTTTCGAAGAGAGCACAAAAAACTAGGGCCAGCAGGGGCAGTGACATGTGTTTTGGTCAGTTCCTTTGTGTCCTGTGGGGTTCCTTGTCCTTGTGTGGCCAGAAATTTCTCTCTGCTCTGTGAAAAGGGCAGCACTGGGTTCTCCATGCCCCTCTGTACCATGAGGGTCCTTCAGGTCTACCTTCCCAGTCATCTAAGCCTTGAAGCAACATCATCAGCTATTGGGGTTCCCAGGTTTGAAGTGGCTGTTTTAGGTGTGGGAGCAGAGCCATGAGGTGTCCCTCTGTGGCTTGGACAAGAGCTTTTCCCACATGTGGCAGAGCACTGGGAACAGATTCACTTCACAAAGCTCTTCCGAGAATGAAGTTCCTTCAGAAAGGCCACAAGAGCCTCTGGTTGCTGGTATCTGCTGACTAAAGAATGTAGCCTGAGAGTCAAGAGGCCTGGGGGTCCAGCCTTACTTCTGGTGGGAATTTCATGTGAGCTTGGGCACATCCCTCAACCTCGCTGAGCCTCAGTAGAATCAGGGGTCATCCTACCCACCTTTAGAGGCCTTTGGAAATGCAAAGCCTCTAACTCAGGAACAGCAACTAGAGAGCAACCCCCAAAGGGGCCCAGAAAGGAACAAGAATCTCTCCCTGCCATCCCCCTTCCACCAGAATCTTTGCAAAGGAATCCTGTTGCCTAAAAACATATTCTTTTAAGCCCCAGTGCTTTGCATGGTGGAATAGTACTTCTGTGGCCCCCATTTTAAAAAACTGCTGGAAAGCAATAAGAAAAAAAAGAGAAAACACCAATGCAAAAACAAAATCCCACGTTTTATAACACGTCCCCTCAATACCACTGAAAAATATACGTAATATTTTGAAATCACTGACTAATTATTTCTAATCATCCCATAATAATTTATGGAGACACTTGCTCCTTTGGACGTGTTCCTGTTTTGATCTAAATGTATTCCCGAACACACTGTCAAAGCTCCCAGTTTGGCAACTGATTTGGTTTTGCTGAATTTCTTTCGTGTGTCCAGATCTCTTGCCAATGAGGCTGTGGAACATATTTTGACAGCTTTGTCGCTAAGTTTGTTGCTACTTGTGTCTGGAACGGGTATCAAATTTCAGAGATGAATCTGTTTGTTTCCTCCCTGTTCACGCTGTTTGGGAATGCCATTGGTTTGCCTGGAGCCGCTCCCATCGGCCTGCGAGGAGGGGTCATCCTTGTTTGCATTGCCAGTCAGTCAGCTTGGGTGACCAATTGCACAGGACATCTCAAAAACACCTGTGCTTTGTGCTCAGACGTCTGGCGTCTGGAGCCAGGGGCCGAATGTGGCCATTCTGTACCAGTATGTCCAGGAGAAGCCAGGATTTCCTCAGTGAGAGGCTGGATTTCACATGAATGTTGACATTGGACTGGGTGTGGCTGCCCTTGAAATGACTTTTTATTCAGATAGCAGACTTCACATTAAGGTTTGCTAAATTGCAAACCTGAGACAGAACAGACACCTGTGTTTTCAATTTTCTTTTTGCATTTCATCCCTGGGTACTACTGTGTTTTGGTAGGGCCTTTCAGAATCTTCTAGAAGAAATGGCTCTCAAAGTGTGGTTCCTAGCCCAGCAACATCAATATCAACTGGAAACTTACTGGAAAGGCAAATTTCCAGGCTCTCCCTCCTCTGCCCCTTTCACAGATCTACTGAACACCGCGGGTGGGACTTGACAATCTGTGCTTTAATAAGCCCACCGGGTGATTCCAATGCACACCTAGGTTCAAAAGCCCTCATCTACATTGTCATACTGTCTCATCAAGGGTCAAGAGTTTTTTCTGAACTTGGGTTCCCGCAGTCCACTTAAGCTGTGTGTTGTCTGTCTTTGTTCACTGATAACTATTGAATCAACCCATTGACACCAAGAGGCATTGAGGGCAGCCGCTGACATTTTTGCGTAAGCCCCAGTGCCAACTACTGGGAGCCAAGAGTGGACCAATGCCCGCTGCACCTCCAGGAACCGGCAGTTTGATGAAGCAGGGAGTAAGAGTGCCTGGCCATTACAGGCCTGCTGGACAAGTGCAGAGGAGCACAGAAGACAGGCACCCCAGCTAGGCTGATAGTATCAGACAAAGGGAAGTAGCGTCTAGCTCCAGACATGGTGAAGCAGAGGAGGTGGACATTCAGAGCAGACGGCCAGCTTGAGCAATGGCCTGAGATAAGAAACGACACCGAGAAGCATTCAGGGGACACTAGTTTGGTGTGGCTGGAGAAGAGTGAAGGGTGGCAAAGATGGAGAGGCAGGAAGGAGCCAGATCTTGTGGGTTGGCTCAAGGGTTGGGGCCCTTTGAGGATTTTAAGCAGGAGTGACAAAACCAGATTGATGCCCAAGGACCTACTATGGTGGCTACAGCATGGAGAATGATCTGGAAGGAGCAGAGCTGGGGAATAGAAGACCAACAAGAGGTTTCCAGTGACCTATTTATTTAACCAACAAATATCCACTAAGCTCCCATGGAGGCATCATAGCCCGAGAATTAAAGAACCAGAGTCTGGGGTAAGATGGAGCAGACCTCGTTTCCAGTCCTGGTGCTGGGACTTCCTAGCTGTGGGACCTGGAACAAGGTTCTTATGAGCCTCATTCTCTTTGTGTGTAAATGACAGAAAAAATATTCACCCCAGAGAACTGTTATGTGAGATTAGGCACATACAACGTGCATCACAAGTGCCAGCATACAAGTGTCCAATGTAAGGGACCATGCTATTACTATCATTGTCATTATTGTTATTGTGTGTGAGGCCTTTTGTCTGGTGCTGAGGCCATAGTGGTGAATAGGGCAGGTACAGTCTCCCGCGGGCATGGCACTTAGGCAGGGGCATAGGCAGAAAGAGACTAACTTAGTGAATACTTGGCGTAGGGTGTGGGGGAGGGGCAGAGGTGGCCCATAGCAGGAGCTGGACGTGTCTTCTGGGGTTGCAGTTTGAGTCTTACGGTTGAGTCCTTCCCTGGGACTGGGAATGGGAAGGAGGAGGAGGAGGAGGGGAAGGAAGAGGAGAGGCTTGGGGGTGGGAAGTGTTGAACTGTGCTTGGTATATGTTTTTGTGGAATTTGCAGGTGGAAGTCACATTCCCAGGATTGGAGCACACTCGAATGAACTGGACGCCTGGGCACGTGTTTGCATTGTCTCCAGCAGGGTTCGGAGCCCTTGCAGAGAAGTCGGCATGCCTCCCTTCTTATCCTGGGAAGTCCCAACACAGTGGTTCTCCTTGCTCTGAGAACTTGTCTCTCTCTGCTGTCACCACATTTGGTTGTATATGCAGTGTCTTTTGTCTGGGAGAACCTCTCTGTCCCCAGGGAGGTCTCCTCACCAGTCCTGCCTTTTGTGGCTCACCCCCCCCCAGGCAAGCTCTGCTCCTCCCATGCCTCACAGAGCCCCGGAGTCCCAGGGCCAGAGAAGAAGGGGCCTCGAGGGATATTTGATCTCCTCTACAATCTCTCAGATGACAACAGAGTGGCTCAAACCCCCCAGTGATGGAAGACTCACAATTTCTGCCTAAACAAATAGTTCAGACTCCAGGACAGTCCTTCCTCTCAGACTGCACCCACATCTGTGCCCCCACAGCTCCCATCAGGTGGGCTATTTCTGCCTGTTGGGACCACACGGGAGAGGGCTGATGGCCCTGTGACCATCCTTCTGATAATGGCTGGGACGGATGAGGGTGCTGACAGGTGTGGGCAGGGAGGTGGCCTCAGTGTCACCCACCTTTCAAGGCCCAGCTAAAGCCCTTTCAGGGACCTTCTTTCATTGCTCTAGGTTTCAGCAACCACCCCCCTCCCCAAGCTCCTTTATCATTATAGGAAGCACTTTGCACTTGACATACTGCCGACATTGAGTCTTAGCTCCCTAAATAGATTTATAAGTTCCTAAAGGACAGGGGTAGTGTCTTATATAAATTTTCTATCCAACACTGTGCCCAGGAGGGTGTTGCACTCTATTGAGTGATGACTAAATAATTGTTGATGGATTGTCACTTTTCTTCTCCGTGAATATTGGGGCAATTTCAGTTAGGCCCCAAAAGGATGATAAGAGCAGGACTCATCTCCAAAGTGGTGGTGGTGATGGGCAAGATAGGTGGGCAGGTGCCTGGCACAGGGCCTGGCCCATGGTGAGCCTCCTAGTACGTGGGAGTCAGGAGCAAGTGCCCTGCAGGGTCACAGGCTCTTTGTCACCTGCACAAACCGGGGACATACACATCTGGACAAGCTTCTTTGATCAATGGTAGCACCAATTTCCAGCCTTGCCATTGGCCCTAGAGATTTCTAGAAGAGATGTATCTGTAGTCCCCAAAGGATGTGGGGGCCTGAGGACAAAAATTCTCTCCTGAAAGGGATGAAGAACTAACATGGATGATCAGGAAGGTAGTCGTAGAATTCAAGTCCCAAACCATTTACTGAGCACCTGCTCCACTTTGCTCCAGAGGCTCCACTTTGTGCTGTAGGTATGATAAGAAAGGTTAAATGAAGGTCTGTCTGGTCAGGTGTGAAATCCTGGGCTGTACCCCTGTCTGGCCACTGCTGTAGGTGGAAACTTGGGGAGCCAGGAGTCCAGAAGGTTGTTCTCCATCATCATGGCCTTGGGAAAGAGTGGATATTCATAGTTTGTACCAGCTCATAGCCTGGTGACTGTGACCCTGGGGAAGGGGACACCCAAGGGATATGTTTGACAGAGAGTGGAGGAGGTTCTGGCTGGTGAAAGTATCAACATTTTGGGTAAGAAACCAGAGAAAGAGGGTGAAAGACTGTAGAACAGGAGAGAAGTCAGCAGGGGGCGTTTGGGCCAGTGGTGTCCTCTAGGGTGTTGCTATGGGTTTGCATCCCTTATTATCCCCCATTATACCCCAGCCCAGGTGCACAGTCACCTTGAGACAACCAAGGACCTAGAAAGGGTGGGAGTCCTGGGCACTCAAAGACCATTTGCTATAGGAGTCACAGACTTAGATGCCTTCGGGGGCAAGCAGGTGACAGAAAACAATGGAGGCGACAGAATGCAAGACTATGGGGAGTAGAGAACACACTCCTGCCCAAAGGGTGCGACTATGACTCAGTTCCATACAGAATGGGGTCCAACGGAGCCAGATATTCCTGATCTTTAAGAGAAACCTGGAAACCAGGGCTTTATGTACAAGTTTTTAAAGGTTGGCAACTAATTCATATACTTTCAAAAATCCTAGTGGGCCAAACAGAACATATCCACGGAGTCTGATATAGCATTTATGCTGCTAGGGTGTGCTACCTGAGATGCTGGGGAGGCAGACTCTCCACGGAGATCTGACTTCATGGGGGGACAGTGAGACCGAGGGCTCAAGCCTCCCTTGGACTTGGATGCCCTAGGACAGGTGACCTGAGGCAGACAGGCTCCAGGGGGCTGTGACGTGGCTTCCTTCTCTCGTCCTCTCTCTAGACAGGCTGCCTTCTGATATCTGGTTGGGGTGGGATGGGAGTAGGTGACACATTTTGGTGCCAGCCCCTGGTCCCTGGAGGTTGCTGCAGCCGAGAGTCATTAATGTTGGAAGGCCTGGCTGAGGATGGGCGTGGGCTGGGAGAGCAGGGATGGCTCGAGCCTGGGCCAGCTGCACAGGAAGAGGTGGTCTCAAAGCCCTTGCTGATGTCTGTGAAAACAGGCGTTGGGTTGGGGCTCCCTCTTCATGGTATGTCGCCCACTTGGGGGTCTTCCAATGGTCTTCCCTTTGCCAGGATGGGAGGCCACTTATGTGTTATATAAAATGTAATAATGTCATTGGCTTTTCCCTGGTTTCCTGTTGATTGACTTTTATAGCTGGCAAACATTATGCTGGATTGGTAAATTGCAATAAATTTAATCAAGAATTATTTTATTCAGCCTACTAATGAGGAATAATAGCGTATGTATCAATTAGACCTGTCAATTTGTGTGAAGAAATAGATTTACAAAGGGATAGTAAGCAAAAAAAAAATCATTGGTATCAATTCACTTCATTATTTTTAATTTGCTTTGAATATTGAGTGTTCCTAACATAAAATCATTCCTCAATTAAAATAAAACAGCTGTACTGCTCTCGGCTCCTCATCCCTTGTTTTTGCTTACAGATTAGCAGTTGTCATTGGTTTCAGTCTGTTGTCATCTCATTAATTTGCACCCATAAATGGGTAAAAAAGTATTCTCAACTGTCAGTGAAAAACGTAGCAGAGCGAAATGGTTTTCTCATGTTTTGGGGAAACAGCAGGGTTACTGCAGCAACAAAGGGGTGGAGGGTGTGGAGGTGGGAGAGCCAGGCCATGTCTGGCTCGGTGGGGACTCTGTATAATTCTCCAGGCCCAGCCTTTACCAGGGCCCTTTAATGTATATCCTGTGATTAATTATTTGCAAAAATGGCCATAAGCATCACCCTCTCTATCTCTCTCTCTCTCTCTTTTTTTCTCTCTCTCTCTCTCCAATGTGACTTTGCATTCTTTTCATCAAGAGGTAGAATCTCTTTCTCCAGTTCATGAGTCTTAGCTGGTCATTTGTAACCTGCTTTGGCCAATGGAATGCAGCCGAAGAAACAAGGTGCATTTCTGAACCTGGGCCTCAAAAGGTCCTGCCCGCCTCTGCTCTGTTTGTTTTAAGACTTTGCGAACCCCATATCAACAAGTCCAGGCCAGCTTGCTGGAGGATCATAGACCTCATAGAGTGAGACATACCATCTCAGCTGAGATGATCCTAGACCAGCCAGCCTCTCGATGACCAGGCAGCTGACTGTACACATGAGTGAGCCTAGCCAAGTGCAGAAGAGCTGCTCAGCTGAGCCCAGCACAGAGATAGTGAGCTAGGTGATTGGTTGTCATTTAAGCCACTATATTTTGTAGAAGTTTATTATGCAGCAAGAACTAACTGATACATACCCACTATTTCAGAGCAGCCTGAAGCTCATAGCCTGGTGAAGTGGAAGACAAGCTTAGTGCCAGATGCCCAGAGTCTCGGGAGAAGAGAGATTCAAAACACAAATGGAACCACTTGGTGTTATTGCATTCTCATAGCAGGGCTTCTGGTAGCCTAGGAGAATGTGTGTGTTTGTGTACACTGCAAATAGGTGTCACATGTGTTTGTGTGAAAATGTATGTGAGTCTTGGCATACATATAAGTGTACACATGCATGCTTATATGTGGACTTGATATATACAATAAGTGTCCCTTTGTAAAACCCAAAAGAAGGGTTAAGTGTAGGCAAAGGTGGTCTCCTCCTCCTTCCCCAGTTCTGCTTTAGGCCTTTGACTTGGATACTAGTCAGATGGAAACAATTTTGTGTTCCCCTGGAAAATTTTAACACATGCACCCATCTTGGTCCGTTTGGTCTGCTATATCAAATTATCATAGACTGGATGACTTAAACAACAAACATTTATTTCTCACAGTTCTGGAGGCTGGGAAACCCAAGATCAAGGTGCTGGCAGATCCTGTGGTTTATAGACAACTGTCTTCTCCTTGTATTCTCAAATGGTGGAGAGCAGAGTGAGAGATCCCATGTCTCCTACTCTTTTTATAAGGGTACTGATCCCATCATGGGGCCCCACTCTTGTAACATAACCTAACCCTAATTACTTCCCAAAGGCCCCACCTCCTAATACCATCACTTTTGGGATTAGAATTTCAACATATGAATTTGAGGGGGAGACAAGCATTCAGTTCATAACAGTGGATTACCTCTTTCTCTAACTACTACATTTCAGCAAACTCCGGGATTAACACCAGGGCTCATGAATAAGTCACTCTGGAGCTACCTTTGGAACCTAGCTAACTATGGCAGTGATGGGTCTGGACCTGGAGCCACCCTGACCTGACTGTGGTGAGAACTTACTCAGTTTATGAAACAACCCCAGGATCCTCATCACATCCATGTGAGGGGAAAGTGAGCCAGAAAGAGAAATGACATGACCAGGGTCATCCAGCGAACTGGAGGCAGACGCAGGCGGTCAGCCAGGGCTACAGATTCCCACGCTAGTGCTCCTGCTGCACCAGGTTGGCTTCCTTGCTCCCTTGGCTTCAGGGCCTCCCACGGTTGTCAGGTGCAGGAACAAGCGCTGGTCCTCTGCCTGATAAGAAAGTTCAAAACACTCTCAGAAGAGAGAGATGCATCTAAATACTCTGCACAGAGGCAGCATGTAGCCCTGACCCTGGATGAGGTGCCAGGCTGGCCTGCCTGCAGCCAGGGTCAGCAGATATTGCTGCAGACACCAAGTGTTCATGAATGTGTGAAGGACTCCTCCTGCCCACTCCAACCTGGACCATTCGTTGGCCATTTTTCAGGTGCTACCATGTACCGATCTCTGTGCTGAGTTCTTTATAAATATCGTCTAGATCACAGAAGGGCAGAAGACATCATTCTGCAAAAGAATAGACTGTGAACAAAAGAGGTTAAATAATTTATTCTGTTCAAGGTCACACAGTCACTGAAAGGGGAAGTTGAGACAGGATCTGACCACAAAGTTCATGACTTTCAGATACTCTGTGGCAATCAAGTGTTCTCAATCAATGTATAGTGTTAATAAGTTACTCTTCAGTCATTAACACTTTAGTATAAATTAACATGTCTTTGTCCTCTGGTACCATTGGCTGTGAACAGGGCACTAAAGGAATAGTCCTTGGAGATGGGGACACTCCCTGTGTCTGTGACTTGGGGGTGTGCGTTAACAACCTGAATGGCTGCCTTCAAATCTAGAGCAGGGCAGACCGTCCAAAACCATGAGGACCAAGCAAGGTGAGGAGGTGTTTCCCAGGATCCACAGATGTGTTGTGTGACCAGGAAAGGTGACAATGAGTGCTGGACAACCCAGACAACATATGCTGTACCACTCTTGTCACCTTCCCCTTCCCGGTAAATTTTAGAAATTTCCTTTGCAAAGCTTCTCTGGCAAGAGTCTTTGGACTGCCTCTTGCTCATGTCCTCCGAGGCCCCTTACAGGTCTCCTGCCAAGACCGCCATGAATGATCTATACACCACTGTCCTGCTGGTCACCTTCCAGAGTGCAAAGAGCAATGACCTAGTTTGGAGTCCACCCTTCCTCTGAGAGTGCGCCCTCACATCGAGTAATGGAAATTGATGTTATAGACTTATAGATGTCTTTGGTCTTGATAAACTGTTAGTCATATGTCCTGCAATCAACTATTGCATCTTTGGAATGAAGATAGTAGCTGTTCAACAACACATGTGGCCATGCTGTCTGTGGACAGAGATCCATCCCTTCCCCATGGGCATAGCCAGGCATATAATTGTCCACTTGGACGTTTGATCACTTAATGGCCCTGAAATGGCAGAAAACCTACAGGTCTGGGAATCAGGGGAGCCAGACCTGGTGCTACTTTGAACGAGAGCCTGCCACAAGCAGAGGTCTGGCTCAATCTCCACTTGCATCTATGTACAGTTATGCACAGCTGCAGGCAGTATTGTCACACAGATTTTAAGCAAGTGACCCGTCACCAGCTCACACTATCCATAATGTATTATGAATTACTGGTTTAATAAATCCTGTAGTTATCACAATAACATTACATTGCATTTTTTGTGTTAAGTGTGTTAATTTGTCAAAAATAAATATTTAAAATACACCATAATTTCTAAACCTTGCCTTGCTTTTCGGCTATATATAAAGTCCACAAAACTTTTGAGTATCTTGGTGAGGGCTTAAATGGGTGACATAAGCTCTGGGCCTCTATTTTATCACCAGGAATAGGAGTGATGCTTTCCTGCCAGCCTGTCAGGGCTGCTGCACGGAGGGATTGGAAGGTGCTTTGCATGGAACTGGAAGGTGCTTTGAGGGTATGAAGTGCTCTGTTGCAGCAGAGTTCTCCCATTCCCATCATTTAGCCATCGGTTATAGGCCTGTAGGCCTGTCCTCACCTGCACAACCAGGAGGTCAGAGTGAATAGATAAGCGCAGAGCCCACAGCACAATAAAAGGACGTGCGACATGCTTAGTAAATGGTGATTGTTGTGGGTAAGCTGCCTTCCTGCATTGACCGGGCTACCTCCGGGTTCTTCCAGTCAGCTCCAGGTGGTGAAGACTGGCAGAGGGATCAGGCAATGGCAACAGAGCCTGCCATCCCCTGGGTTGCCCCGCAGGCTGTGTAGGTGCAGCATGCCAGGGGCACTCTTTCTCCAGCTCACGGGGAGCTGCTCTCTACCTGGTGTGCAGGATCAAATGAGACCACAGCCCATGTTGTCATGCTCGCAGATTTTTTATATTCTAGTTTATTTCCACATGTGAATATCAGATGCTGGCTGAGGCCATCATGCTCTGAAGGAGGTGAAAGGTTGTATGTGAGTAAGAATTGATCAATACGTGAAACGGTCACCTCCTGCCTGCCTTTGGAGCCTCATCTCCCCTGGAGGGGGTGTCTTCCTGGCAGGGCCAGGAAGAACACGGATACTGACAAGGGAGCAGAAATGCATCTGCCTCTACCCCCTTCAAAAAAGGAGGGAAGTCATTGTGTTCTAAATGAGCCCTCTCATTTTGGGGGCACACAGTCCTTAGTTGGGTTGGAAATGAGTTAGAAGCACTTTAGAAGCAGGGATGAAAATATTAGGCTGAATTTACATGATGTCAAGTCTCTGGATAACACCTCAGAATTCAGCTAAATAGATCCATATGAGGACTACCTGATATTTACCAGCTGCTTGATGTTTGTCTGCTTTCTCCCTGGCCTCCTGGGACATCTGATCTGGGGCTAGTATCTCACGCTCAAGTGGGAAGGGAGAGGGGGAAAGCTGGGTGAGTTTAGACTTGGTACACAGCCAATCCTGGTAATTTAGGAACCCAAACTCTACTCTTCGTGGAGCTATTAGCTCTCAATATTGTGGAAGAAGCTTTTCTATCCCAGACAAATGAGAAATGAACACTCCCTTCTAATGGTGGGTAATAACTCAACATCATTCTCTGAAGATCTATGGGCCAGTCCCCTGCCAGTCTCTCGGAGAAAACGGCTGACATGTGGATGTTTTATCCTCTGCCCCTCCTTCTCTAACGCATGTTAATAAAAGTTCTATATAAAACAGAGTGATAAAAGAGATTAGTACTTTTATTTCTCACACGTGCCGAACTTCGTATTTTCATCTTGAATTACCCAGTTGGAGTGTCTACACCACCTGAATTAATTAACCTCATCATTGTGGATTCACCCATCCATCCGCATCATCACAGACAAGGCCTCTGCTTCCTAGATAAAAAGCTTCTACACAAACAAACACAGAAGCATTGACTACCTGGAAAGTTAAGTAGGTTTGTGCCAGTATAGCCATTTTCCCGAAATTTTTTTTCAACATTTACCCCCAGAGAAAATGACTCACATTTCTCTGACAAACAAATCTGGATCCTGATGGTCTGAGACTGAGACCTTGGCATTTAGCTCGGCAATACCTTATCTGAATTTGAAATGTCTCTTTCTAGGAGGCAGAGAAATTAACAGAAATTATTTCTGGATCTATTAGCTGGGATGGAATGAATATTGCTTGGGGTCCAGCATAGTATGTATTCTCATTTGATTTGTATGTCTTCATTCTGCTGTCTTCATTGTGGACATTTCTAAGCCCTTATAGAAAGGACTCCTTCAAAGTGGGGAGTTGGGGTTAGGTCTGAGGTGTGAATTCCTACAACTTGGAACTGAAATTGTCCATCTATGATCAGCCTTGGGAAAAGATGTTGCATACTGTATAGATTTGTCACTAGCTAGCCATGTCCTTGGAAGGAAATACAGTTACTAGACCTCAGTGGAAACAGAACTGAATTCCCCAGGTGACTCTTTGGAAGGGTTAGTCCCAGAGGTACTGCATACTACAGCACCTGGACCACAGCCAGCTCCCAGAGATGTTTCTCTAAGGGCAGACCACATTATTTCCCAATGAACGGTGTGTGGGGCAGTGGGAACTGCCGGCCAGCAGTGGGCTTGTGTGACCAGCCTGAGCTATGGCCTGGACCATGCTTCATTTTGCATTACTAGGAAGACCAGCTCCATTTAAGAGCTCACTTTTATGGAGCATCTACTCTGTGCCAGGCATTTTGCCAGGTGCTTTATGTAGGCATTTACAAACCCTATGAGGTTAGTACCTTAGGAATTTCCATTTTAATACAAGAGGAACCCAGCTCAGAGTAGCTGAGCAAATTTTCCTAGGTCTCACAGCAACAAATGGTTATGGAAGAGGAATTGGCAGCTAGTTTTGGAAGTGCCAGGCCATGGCAGGTGATATATTCTGGCCGGTTGCAGAGCCAGACTGTCCAATATGTCTCAGCTAACCAGACCAATTGAGGGGGAGAGAAATCAGGTCATCAAAATCATAGGTTTGCATTTGTTTTTGTTTGTGGTGATGTTAAAGTGGAAATTGTGCTGACTTTTGTGAACTTGCTTCATGTTTCAGTGGTGGATGTTATCCCTTGTGCAAATTGAAATCCAAAGATGCTTGGGCAATCTGGCAAATTGATGGGCAGACCCCTTGGAATGTGCTTGAATCAATTTACATGAATGTCCTTTTGTTCAGGCTGAAGACAGATTCTGGGGACCAAGAAAAGAAGATTCTATAGGACAGAGGGGCATTGGGTACTCTTCCCAGCCCTGTGCCCTGGGGCAGGGAGGCTGCAGACTGGAGCTCAAGAAGCTGTTTCCAGGAGGAACACTGAGGAATGCAAATAGCACTGTCCCTCCACGGGGATGCAACTGAACAAGAGCCCCACAGAACTGGAGAGAGCCCTTCTCCACATTGCACCCAGAGCCTGGCACCACCCTGACCCTGTGCATGCTGTGGGGGCAAGGCAACCTCAAAGTGTGATGACGCCTGGTGGACATGGGGATGCACTAGGCCAACCTTCAGGATCTGACATATCTGTGAGCTCTCAGAGGTCCCACCTGGGGACATACAGAGACATTAGAGGGGGTGGCAGGGGATTGGGGTCCTGGGCGACCAGATGGGGGTCAGTGCCAGCCAAGCTCCAGTTATTCCTCTTATAAGCCACACTGCAGCCTTGGGCAGGGCAGGCCTGAGCAATGTGCATCGTACATGGTCTATAAAAGACAAACGTGGCCTTTAAGATGACATGACATGAGACTCGGGGAGCTGCCAGGTGGGCCTAGGGAAGAAATAAGAGTACAGTATAGTGACTGAGGGCAGAGACTCTTGATGCCAGACAGCCTGGCGGGAATCCTACCTCTGCCATTTACTGGGTAACCTTGGGCAAGCTATTTACCTTGTCTCTGCCTCGGGTTTCTGGACATACTGCCAACACTTTGCCTGGCAGGTGTGTTGCGGGAATGAAATGTGCTTATCTGGGCAAAGCCCTTAGAAGAATACATGGCACACCATGAGTACTATGTGTGCTGGCCACAATTATTATTATTTTTATGATACAAAAGAAAATCTTAATTGGAGAGGCTGAGGACAACCTGCCAAAGCCCACACCTGCACATGCTCCCACGGCCGAAGAGAATGCTTCTCGGATCAAATTAAATAAATGTAACCTTAACTGGTTAAAGAATCATGTCCACAAGCCCGGCTAACTGTGTGGTCACCCTGACCGAGTTTTGTCACAGTCAGAGACAGACTTAAAATATCTGTAACTAAATCAGTAGAGATTGTATAGCAAATAATAGCTTCATAAAATAATGACTTATCTGAAAATATTTTAATAGCTGAAGAATCTTTATTGCTTTGTAAATTTGTTCCAAAGGGTAATTATTTTTGAGTTTTAATGGTCTAGTCAATTTGTTTGCCATTGGCTTATAAACATATAACATTTATTTTGTTTATAAATGAAAAGTTCTTTTCAGTCTGATTTATGTTGCCTTTTATGCACTTCTTTCATGTAAAATTCTTCTCCCCAAATCACTAGGTCCTCCTCTTCTCCACTGATGGTGGCAGCTAAGGGGTTATAGAAAAGTCTAGTAGAAATTTTAAAGAATTTATTCAGTCTCCACTCTGCCCACCACTCTACCTCTAGACTTACAGCCACTTGAGAGAAAGTTAATGAAAAGAAGGGGGGGTGTGGACAGAAGGAAGGAACGTTCCAAATCTCTGGGAATTCTCTTTTGCGTGGCTTCCTGAGGCCACAGTGGCACAGCTGAAAGCACAACTCTCAGTAAATATCTCTTCGCTATAATGCTTGCGTTCGGCTCCATCGTCTCAATTAAGAATAGTTCAGATTCATCATAAAGTCAGTGCTAAAAGGTCCACGTAAACTGGCTTAGTAAACGGAATGATGCTTTATTTAGCAACTGCCCGAGTTATGGTGTGAATTCCTAAGCTGGAAATAAGTGCAGTTCCTTTGCTGGCAAGCATTGCTTCCTGTGCATAACCACCTGGCCCACGGAGGGCAGGTACAGAGAGCGGGCAGGGGACGAGCCAGGAGTCCCCAGGACTCTCTGGCTGCGTGGCCTTTGAGTTATGCACTGGAAATCCGAGGCCCTCTTCCCTGACAACTCCTCTTGTCAAGTGCAGCTAGCAAGTGCGCCACTGGGGCACCTCTGGCTCCCTGAGGGCCTCTCCAAATTGCCTTATTCCCAGGTTCTCCTCCTTCTCAATATTTCTCGAAGTGTGTGCTGGAGCTTTTGTCATATGGTGATGGATAGAGGCAGTGGACGTGGGAGAACAGTGCCCCGTTCTTAATATCTCTCTTCCTTTCTTGGTGGCAAAAAGCCTGCAGGGTATTGAGAATATCGCAGACCCCACTCCCTGTGAAGCCTGGGGCATGTTTATCCCGGTGCCAATAAAACCGGTGCGATTTATGGCTCTGCCTTTTAATTCATTCAATTCTCTGTTCATTGGGAGGTTAATGTTGTTGATCTATTTTCTCTTGAAACAAATAAAAACAATATGTGCTGACACTGGCTTGGACTTTTGACATGGACCAGGGAGGTCAGCATTTAATTTTATATTTATAGACTACACGGACAGTATTATCTGTATTAAAAAGTGCTCACTCAATCCTTGTCATTTTACAGCTCGGGTCAGAGGCTGCCGTCTCGGGGCTGGTGTTTCTCTTTCAGCTTCCTCTTCTTCTTCCTCGTCTCCGCCTTGTGCCACACTTTCCTCTCTCTTTCTGTTTCTTCTCCCATGGCTTGATGTATTTTTCTTTCTTTCTCTGTTGTTCCTGCTCTCTCTGTGACATGTGCTCATCCGCGTTCCCTCTCCCGAGCCCCCTTCCCCGCTTTTCTTCAACTTCCAGCTCCCTCTCTCACCCTGCTTCTGTCTCTTTTGCTCTTCCAACCCCCTTCCCTCCCTGGAAGCTCTGTCTCCTATGCCAAAAGTGAGAATCTTTTGGATTTGCTCCGTTGAAGCATCCTCTGGGCTTTCACTATGAGGTTGGTGCTCTGGGTTTGGCGAGGAGACAGGGGCAGGCCTAGCAATTTTGAGTTTTGACAATGAGAGAACCACCTTTTTTTTGAGACAGCTTTTGGGTGATTTCTGAGTTTAAACTCCTCCTTCTTAAAACTCTACATTACAGCCTCCCACAAGCAGTGGCGATGACTACGATGAAGCCGTTGTAATCAGTGGAAATGTCTCTCTCCTGAGCTTCCATCCGCTGGGCTTATCCAGCAGAAGTCACCAGCAGTGATGGGCCACATTGCTGAATGCTGGATCGAAACAACAAAAATTGTTTGAAAAATGAAACAGAGGAGCAGCCAGAAAGCAGTGGTGGAAAGAATCCTGGCCCTGACATCCACCAATTCTGTAGCTGGAACCCATTCGATAAGCTTGTTTGGGCTCAGTCTCTGACCGTGTCAAGTGAGAATAGCAGTGGGTACGTGGCAGGGTGGGACTCAGGGATTGTGTGTGGCCAATATGTCTGGTGCATGTGGCAGGTGTGCAATGCATGGAAGTTAGTGATGGTCTGCATTGTTAGCTGGTTATTTGGGGGAAAACACCATTTTATTCCAACAATTGTATTAATGAAGTGGTTGTTGTTAAAATAACCTGTCTTTGTGTGAAGACGCAAAGATTAGGTAATTTGTTAGAGATGTTGCCATCTGGATCATGAATCCGTCACCTCTTGGTGAGATGTATCACTGACTCTCTGAGGCCGTGTCTGTGCCTATGGAGTTGAGATGTCCCCAACCCTCCCATGGTGTCATTTTGGTGACTCTGTCGGCTATAGTTTGAATGCTCTGTGGTGTGAGGCAGAAGTGTCATCTTTGGAGTGAGTTTTTCTTGACGCTGCTCTTGTTGGATCGGCCACCAGCGGTGTGGCCGGGGTCTCCACTGATTGGAACTGGGCTGCTTCTGTCCATGGGCACCCTTCCCATAGCTTCTGTGTCTCACCTGTGAAATCGGGGTAATGATGCTGCTCCATCCACAGATGACAGGAGGATTAATTAGATGCTATATTTAAAAGACTTTAGATCCTTGGAGGAAAGTGCAGTGTAACTGATATCTAAGAAGATAAAATATTTAAGCCATAGCCTCCAGGGGCCGTTAATCTTATTGTATTTTCAGCATTTTAGAGATTTTGTATGAAAACATTCTTTAAGAAAGCTTCTCTGCCCAGACAGCTGAGGAAGAAGTACTTCCTAAGAGAATACAATAGCTTGGTATCATTCTCCCAAGGTTGGCCTTCCTTTCTTTGTTGGTCCTACACCTACCAAGATGGCAGAAATGAACAGCTGCCCTGAATCCTCTGGCCCATCTCTTGGGCGAGTATTAAAGGAGCAGTGGAGTGGCCCGCAAGGGGGAGGTATGAAAAAAGATGCAGAGGTTCTGAGCCATCAGAATACCCAGGCAGATCCTGGGCAGACAAAGAGATTTTCATCCAAGCACATATCGAAAGATATAATTTTAAGCAATGACATTTCTCCAACAAAGATTGTAGAGACATGGTGTTTTAGAGACGGACAAAATTAAACTTAGATCAACTGTTTTCCTTTAGGTGAAGAAACTGGGACTTAGATTATTAAGTAATTTTTACCAAAGGTTTCTTGGGGGAATGGAGACCAGTCCCTGGGCCTCCCGATTACATTGAAGCCAAGGAACTTTTAATTTCATGGTCCCTATTTTCATAGACCCTTTCCAAGGCTCTTTGCCTATTTTTGTATTGTCACGTTGTATTCTTTTTCTTAAAATTGTACAAGCGTCAGGCCTCGCCACACCTGGATCTACCCTGCTCACAAGTCTCTTGAGTGGAAATGATTTTTAGGTTTAGATCCACAGTGTTCTACTCAGATTTTTCTGGTTACGTGCGACAGAAGCCCAGCTCGATCTAGCCTGAACAGGAAAGGGAAATTACCAATTCATGTAACTGAAAAGTGTAAGGGTACAGATGGCTTCAACAATGCCATCAGAACCCCATCTTTTTTCATCTTTCAGCTCTACAGTCTTCCATATTGCCTTCTTTCTCAGGCAAGTTCTCTCCAGATAGTGGCAGATTGCCACCAGCTATTCCCGGCTTTAGCCTTCCAGTTCAGTAATCTCCCCAGAAAATAGTGCTTCTTCCCTAGTTATTCCATCCAAGTTCCCAGGGGAAGACCCTCAGTGGGCAATCCTGAAGGGTTCATCCCTGAACCAATAAGTTTGTCTAGGGTGACAAAACAGACTGGATGGCTAAGTCATGCTCCTCTCTTAGAGCTGGGATAGAGTGTCAGTTCCATCCAAATCATCTGGACTGAGAGGTGAGAGGGGCTAGTTTCCCCAAAAGGAAATCAATATGGTATTACTAGAAGTAGAGACAGTGGATGCTGGGCTGGCTAAATTAAAAGATTCATACCAATAGTCTTCTTTATTTTCTTTCTCTTACAGAGACCCATCTGTTTATATACCCCAGATCCTGTTTGCTACTCAGATGATCTAGATGCTGTGAACTGTGGCCTTCCTAGATGGATAACCAAGGATCAGTCAGTACACTTTGTGGTGGACGCTGGCATGGACTGAGATCCAAGCACGAACCCTTCTTTCTTCCCCCAGGCACTTAGCTTTGCTTCATTTCCTGGAATGTAGTCCAATCCCAGGCAAGAACTGCAAACTATGTGATATTAATTTGTCACACAACAGAATGAAGACTCAAAGTAGACATTAAGTTTTTGTTGAAAAATGAAGAATATTGCGTTCTTGCACACCAGAATTTGTGGATAGAGTTTCATCTCTACAATTTCTTTGCAGATTATACCAGCCACCCATGGGAAGCTTCTGATGCTTGGAGTAGTTCAAATGCGGCACTGGGGTTATTTGCCTCTTTCTTAAATCGGGACAATAGGAAGGATAAACTCCACGAGCAGGAGCCCTCAGAACCAGACATCTGTCCTCCTCTCCCTTGAGCTGAGCTCCGGATTCTGACATTCGGAGCACCCTGGGAGAGTAGCCTACCAGGTTGCGATGCACTGGGCATATTCAATATAATTGCACCATTGGTTTCCTGAGCGTGACACATCTTGCCTGATTACACTGCATGTTCAAGGAAGTGAGAGTCGGTGGGGGAGGCTCCTGTCTGGTGACCTTTATTTTGGCGGAAAGCTAATAGACATTCCACTCTGCAGAGAAGATGCTCTCCCAGGGAATTTGCACACTAATACAGACTTTGCCTCCATCATTGTGTTTAATTGAAAGAAGAGTTACATCAAATTTTTACCTAATGATTTGTACAACATTCTTACATAATTAAAGGAAAATGATGCAAGTCCATCTTCAGTAATTTGCCAATAGAGCCATTTTCCTCCCCCACCCCCTCCCAGGCTTGGTGCTGTGGGTAATTATATGCTTGTAACAGAGCAGAAAAGGGGACCCCAGAGGGTTTGGGGTGGTGGTGGTGAGGGCCTGCACTTTCTGCCTGGTGGAGGGATGCAGGGCAGTCTCCCCAGGCTGGCCCTGAGCTGGCTGGAGCCCCACCCGTCCACAGCCATCAACACACAGATGGTCTTGAGCAGCTAAGAAATCCAAGTCTCTCCTGGACCTTCTCCCTACCCATCATGATCACCGCGTGCAGGTGTTCCCCACACCTCTCCTTATGGGCCCAGAACAAGACCAAGGAGACCAAAGAGTAGGAGGGTGGTGCCTCCTGTCAAGGAGTTGGAGGGGACACAAGAAAATTAAAGTCACTCAATCCAGTGCCCACCCTCTAAGTTAGAGCTCAAAACCCACCCAGAGAGATGTAGTATCTCATCTGGCTATCACTGTGTCTTAATATTTTTGAATCGAAATACCTGAAGACACATGTATTCTCCAGTTTGCCGTAGGAGCCACCACTCACAAACCTTCTCAAACACCCTGATTCACACATGTGTGTTACCAGTGTGGCCCCTGGAGTCTGCAAGCCCTTTATCTGAACAGAATTGTATCCTTCATGCCAGGGGAAACCTGTGAGAGATCACAGACTCTGAAACAATTTTGGGTGTTCATTCTTGGTCTTCATAAGAAAAAGACGACAAACTTCACCTCTTTCTTAAACTGCTGTAACTACTCCTAGCCAGCATCTCTCCATTCTACTATCTCTTCCTCGAATCACATCACTGCAAGTTAATTTCCCTAAGCTCAGCCCCCTGCACACTCCCCACCTGTGTCCCAAACTGATGGGCCCTGCACCCTTCCAAGATGCACCATTGCCTATGGGGTAAGGGCCAGATCCTTCCACCTGGCATGCAGTATCCTTCACTCCTGGTCCTAACACACCTTTCCAACCTTAACACCCAGGACTCCAGCCCCCTCCAGCTTCTGTGCCCATTGGGAGTGCAGAAAGCACCTAGCTGTTCCATTTCTCCCCTATGGGACTTTGGGAAACACAGTGGGAATAGGTAAGATGCCTCAGCTCTTTTATACTCTTCCTGAGTGCATGGCAAGCCACTGTCCCTCTCTCTGAGCCAGGCTGGGGTCTGCAAGAGCTCTGAGAGACCCTCTCATGTCCAAGTACCCACTTCCAACCAGCGGACATTCCCTCTCTGAAATTGCAACACCTCCCTATGCTTTACCAGGAGACACTGAGGCACCTCTGAGCTTTCTTCCCCAGCAGCAGAGGCTGGTTCGGGAACCACCCTCCAAGGCAGGAATGGTCCTCAGCCCCAGTTGCAAGTGAGACTCACCTGGGAAGCCTTAACAATGCTGATGGCCAGACCATACCCTAGAACAATGGTAGCAGAATTCCTGGGGGTGAGGCTTAGACATCACATCAATAGTTTTAAAGCTCCCCAGGTGAGCCCCATGTGCAGCCAAGATTGTGAAGCACTGCTCAAGGTTCATGGTTCTCAGCCAGAGCCCTTGGCACACCTGCAGGAGCCTTTAAAACATATGAATGCCCAGTCTCACTCCAAACTAATAAAATTAAAATCTCCCAGTGTGGCTCTTGGCCATGAGTATTTTTAAAAAGAGCCCCAGGTGAATCTAACCACTGCTCTACCAATGTTCAGGAGGTTCTTTAATGCAGGACTCCAAAAAGGACAATGAACATCTTAGTAGAAAGTGACCTATTGCATGTAGTGGCATGTAGGCCACATAGTTCATGGTCCCAAGAAACTGCAGCCTGATGCAACACACCCTGGGCCCAGTGCAAAAAGGCTCAGTTAACAACTCCACCACCCCTCCATGAAAGAAGCAGACAGCCAACCCATCCTTGCCCAATCATATTGGCATTTTGGTCTCAGTTTGCAGATACCCAGAGTTCCAATTGAGCTGTCATCAGCTGTGTGGTTGGGTGGTCCACTCCCTCCAAATGGCAGTGTGCCTGCAGCAGTCATTTGTGCCTCTCTTGGCTTCTCTCATGTGCAAGTTGCTGCTGCTCTTTCTGTCCCTGCCAGAACATCTTCATCTCTGCTATATGGGGGATATTAGGGGAGGATTTTTGGGTAAGTGAGGGAAGATGAGTCAAATTCCTCTGGTTTTTGACTGGAGTGTCAACTCCTCCCTCGAATCCAACTAGAAATGCCCCTGCCCCGGCCCCTCCCCCTACTAGACAGCATTATGGTTTCCATGGTTACTCACTTAATATTTTACTGCTTGGTTTAACCATTTAGTCATTTCGTACTCACAAGGGGGGCACCGTGGAACCCAGGGCACTATCTCACAATCGAGACTTGAAGTTTATTGTCAGCAAATACCAGTCTGGGTCCTAGCTATTATAATTTATTCTGCAGTTTCTCATTAAGCATTTTACAGTTCTCAAACTTTAATAACTTTAGTTATAGGTAAGATAAAAACAATCTTCTTGGTAATGAGCAAAGAATTTCCTTCTCACAGATGATATTAGACTTGGATTGTGTTTTCCAAAGTACACAATTTTCCCTCTCTCATACGGAGGCCATTTCCCCCCACAGGATCTAAATGATAATGTTTCCAACCATGTAAAGCAGTTACCCTCAAATTGAATAGATTTGCTTTTAAATGCCACTTAGATATTGTTTCTATCCTACCTATAACCCAAGTTATTAAAATTTAACAGTAAAAAAGACTTTATGAAGACCTGTATTACAGCGTAACAGAGAAGCAAGTTCAGCAACATGCCTAAGGAGAGTAAATGCCACGGACCATAAATGAGAGTTTAGAGGCCACTTCAGCTGGTCTCCTTCAATTCCCAGTTTTTTGGCAGAAACTTGGGTCCAGTAAAGTTTTTAACTTCCATGGAACTGGTAAAAACTGGAAAACCATTATTTTTGCCTACAAAGAGTTACAAAGGAGGTGGGATTACTTTGGGACATAGTTTCTTTTTCCCGGGACAACAACCTATCTGAGTGAACCTGTTAATTACTGGGATATAGAACAGTGCCTACCCAAGTTTTATCTTTTGTTCCTGGAGAAATCCAGAAACACAGATGTTTTAGGCTGAGTGTTCAGACAGCCCAGTTCTGCAGGCCTCATTAATGCTTTGGAGACACATGTGATGGTATGTAATTTTTTCTGATCTGGCGTTAGACAACACTGTGCACAGAAAAAGATGCTCCTACTTATGGCCTTTTGTGTGTGTGTGTGTGTGTGTGTGCGTGTGCATGTGTACGTGTAAACAGAGTCTCCTGCTTATGGCCATTTGTGTGTGTGATTAAGTACATGGGCAGGTAGGAACCAGGCCTGCAGGAAAGACACGGAAACACACATTTCATCTTAGGCTGGAAGAACTACTCTAACAGAGAAATAGGTGAGACTTAGTGAAGTTCAACTACATTACATAGTTGGTGCCCTATTAATTGTGTGATTCATATCAGAATAATCCCAGTTTTAGCAAATGTACTACTATGCCCTGAGATGGTTTTGGTGTTGGGTCTGGGGGGCAGTGCAAGGAATGGGATTTGCCCTGAAGGGAGTCACCTGCTAATTATACCAGAAAGAGACAGATTCTGGGACAGGTGATGGGGACTTGGCAGACAGGTAAAGGTAGAAATTTCTCATCTCTCTTGGGGTCATGTCCACGTGGATGTGACCTCTGTGAAGGACTGTGTACTTCATGGTACTGCGTGGGAGTGGGGCACATTGAAATGCTATCATGGCACAGGCATGATTCCCTTACTGGGTGGGTGTGACCTTGGATTTCCTGCTAGCATGCAGTAAGCCCTGGGCCTTCCCAAAGTTGTGTCCTAGAGCTACTGATTCTAGGTGGCAGATAGAGAGCTGACCTTCGTCTCTGCTGCCTCTCAAGTTCCCGTGAAGTATGTGAAACTCTTTAAGGAAGGAGTTAAACTCAGAGAAGCAAAGGAGAGAGGAACCTTGGAAGGTGAGGATCTCAACAGGTTAGTGGGAGCTGGAGAGAGTAAAAAGAGCAGTTGATGGGTGAAGGTGAATTAGATGTAAATTCTTTGCCTAGGCCCATATCTAGAAGAGTTTTCCTACATTTTCCTCTAGAATTCTTATGGTTTCATGCCTTCGATTTAAGTCTTTTTTCCAACTTGAGTTAATTTTTGTGAGTGGTGAGAGGTAGGGCTCCTGTTTTAGTCTTCTGCACGTGGCTGTCCAATTGTCCCCAGTGGCAATCATGGCAACAAGAAAAATTAATAAATGGGATTTGATTAAACTAAAAAGCTTCTGCACAGCTAAGGAAACAATCAACAGAGCAAATAGACAACCTACAGAATGGAAGAAAATTTTGCAAGCTATATATCCGACAAAGGGCTAATATCCAGAATTTATGAAGAACTCAAGCAAATCAATAAGAAAAAAAAAACCCTATTAATAAGTGGGCAAAAGATGTGAACAGAAGCTTCTCAAAAGAAGAAAGAAGAAAGACAAATGGCCAATAAACATATGAAAAAATGCTCAGTATCACTAATCATCAGGGAAATGCAAATTAAAACCACAATGACACATCACCTTACCCCAGTTAGCATGGCTTTTATTAAAAGTCCATGTTATTAAAAAGTCCAAAAACAATAGATGCCGGCGTGGATGCAGAGAGAAAGGAACACTTATACACTGTTGGTGGGACTGCAAATTAGTACAACCCCTGTGGAAAACAGTATGGAAATTCCTCAAAGAACTAAAAGTAAACCTACCATTCAATCCAGCAATCCCACTACTGGATGTTTACCCAAAGGAAAAGAAGACTTTTCATCAAAAAGACACCTGCATTTGAATGTTTATTGCAGCACAATTCACAATTGCAAAGATGTGGAATCCACACAAGTGCCCATCAATTCATGAGTGAATTAATAAAATGTGGTATATGTATATTATGGAGTACTACTCAGCCATGAGAAAAGATGAATTAATACCTTTTGTGAAAATCTGGGTGGAACCAAAGACCATTTTCCTAAGTAAAGTATCTCAAGATTGGAAAAACAAACACCACATGTATTCACTATTAAATTGGAACTAAATGATGAGCACACATGTGCACAGAGGGAAGTAAAACTCAGTGGAAATCAACCAGGGAGGAGGGGGGAGGAGGGGAGGGGAAAAAACCTACCTAATGGGTACAATGAACACTATTTGGGTCATGGTCACACCCATAGCTGGGACTCAAGCATAACAAAGGCAATCCATGTAACCTAAAACGTTTGTACCCCCTTAATATTTTGGGGGAAAAAAGCAAATTATAGAAGCTACAACTTGAATTGTGCAGGACCCGCCTGTGAGGAGCTGAGAATAGGAGGCCTGGTGGAAGCCCAGCTGGGATGAGGGCCTCCCCAGCCTCTGCCTGCCCCATGGCACTTATCCCAGGGGAACAATGGTGAGGACACTGCTTACCTCCCTGGGGAGAACCTGGGCTGTTGTGTGATTTAATGACCAGAGTCTCCCGCTTCTCATGCTAGCATTTCAGGTCCCCAGATCTGAGGGCAGGTCTTTGCCACTCTCCCTGATGTGATGCAACATGTTGACAAGCCCTCATTCCAATGTGTCCAGAGACACCCATCAGTCATTCTGTTCACGGGACAGACCCAACAGGAAACATAAGTGCCCAGTGGCAGGGGACACCTGGACTGATTCCTTAAAATCATTACCCTGCTCTTTGCTGTAAATAGGAACAGAAAGCCAAGGACACAGGGGAGACCAGCAACACCAAGGCCAAAAGCCAAGGAAAGCCACAACCTGGACCTTGCTGTGCTGTGTGGACTTGAGAGTTAGCTCCCTGCCCAATGTTGGCGAAAAGGCCATAGGAGGTCAGTGGTCCTGGAAGCTTTGGGGTCAGCAGTAAGAAGCCAGCTTCACTGATGGGTCCCTGTGACATTGTGGCGGCAACAAATTTCTTACACATCCATCTTTGAGGTTCTTGGCTATGGTGTCCAGTGTCCATGGGTACACCTGTCTGCAGATCCAGGACATGTCCTCAGTAACAGGCAAGCCCCAGCAAGAAGTCTCAGTGTAGGCGGGGAGCAGAGCCCCTGAAAGCAAGCAGGATTTCTGCCAGTGAAGCAGAGAGGGGCTCTGACCATATTTCTCCACGTAGTAATATAAATGTGAACTTATCTCTATTAGCAAACCAACATCCCACTTATACCTAGTTTCTGTGAATTTGAGGAAAGCCATTTAATTACAATCTCCTTGAGATAAGAGATTGGCATTATTGGCAGCTTCCAATAATGCCTGGCAGAATGGTGAGAATAATGGCTAGCGGTTATTCAACAAAGCAATGGATGCATGTTCTAAGTCTACAGTTTCCGACAGAAATAGATTCCACTCACAGATAACCATGCTCTGTTCATAGTAG
Source organism: Daubentonia madagascariensis (assembly GCA_023783475.1). Classification (NCBI taxonomy): domain Eukaryota; kingdom Metazoa; phylum Chordata; class Mammalia; order Primates; family Daubentoniidae; genus Daubentonia; species Daubentonia madagascariensis. Next base: position 2,476,034 of record JAKFHU010002206.1, on the reverse strand, counting down.
GCGTTTAGTAAATGCTGGTGATGCTGATGCTTCAGTGTGGTTAATTTAGCATCTCCAGTTGACAAGGCACAACCATAGGCCCACTCACATTTCCCCAGCTTGACCTCTGAGTGTAGAACAACACAGCTTTTGTAATCCTCCTGGACTAACATCTTCATTGCCATGGTGAATGACTGACTTATCCTACACGGGCTGGGGCCAGGATGCCCCCATCCAGGTCAACCCGTTGGTCATCTGGGGTTGTGAAATGGTGAATCAAGCATGAGTTGTGATCCTAAGGACCTCCCCACTGAACTTGCTCGCCGGAGCTAAGCACACTGCTGTTTCGAGATCTAAATGGCACGGCCTTGCATTGTATCTTGCTGCATAATAAATTGTAGCCCTCACATTAACCGGTCAGCCTTTAGTGATAACCAAAGTGCAGGCTGCTGGTGGGGCCCTGATCAATACAACTTTCTATTTATAGGATTGTTACAAATGGAAGTTTTATTTAAATGAGACAATGCTGAGGAGTACACAGAAGATCGATTGGATAAAATACAGTAAAAGCATTTAATTTGGGTTTGATACGCAGCTCACACTCACACACACACATAGACTTACACATGCATTCACACCCACCCTCCCTGCTCTCCCCTGAGACACAAAAGCAGTGCAGGGAAAGGTCAGTGCCCAGCGAATACCCCTAAAATGGTCAAACTATGACAATGTGCTGGGCGGAGGCAGGACGTTAGCAAAGTAAAGTACAAAATAGAGAGAAGGCAGAAGGAAGCCCAGTGGAAAGTTGGACAAGGGGCTTAAAAGATGCTTGGCTTTAGTCCCCCTCCGTGACTGCCTTGCTGTGTGGAATTCCATCTGTCTGTCTGGAAATGAGATGCTATTGTGAGGGACCAACCACAAAATGAGAAATAAACTCTTACTACCTTGTCCATTCCTGACCTATTCCTATTCCCCAGACAGCCAGGGTTTGAGGTTTTGGGCACAGGAAGACTGGGTTTGAAACACCAGCCCCAACAGAACTGTGCAACCTTGAGCAAGAGAAGTGGGAAGGGGACATTTAATGATTCCAGGCGTGTGGCTTCATTCAACCTTCCCAACCACCAATGGGGCGGGGTAGTGGGCTCACTCACCTTCCTCCTGGGCTCTGGTTTATCATCCGGAGATGAAGATAGCGACACCTCCACTTGCAGAGCAGATATGAGCATGAAAGGAAGCCAGGCCTACAGAGTGCCTGGCCATGGCTTGCACAAGAGATGTGTTCATGGCCGCGGGGTTTGGCTGTGCTCCCCGGAAGTAGGTAACAAAGGCTACCTGAGCCAACAAGAAAGATCACGTTGTCAGGCTGCTAATGTCTAATCCCAGACACCATCAGAATCAGCCTGACACCACCTATCTGAGCCAGAAAATTGGCACCATCCAGGCATGGGGAGAAAGGCTGACCCTAGACTCCCAGGTGAGGTGCGTTTTTTCGGATTGATGTGTTCTCTGCAGTGGCAAAGGAATGTTGCATTTTATCACTGTATTTTATCAACACACACTCATTTCAGGATTTAAGTTTTCTTCTGCAGGATGAACCAATGCTTTATGACAAGGTGTGGCCATCCCCAAACCAGGCTTGAGAGACACTTGTGCAATGCAACTAGGTGGATGCTCCTTCCTCAAGGGCAGGGTCTTGGGATTTTTATCTGGGGCAGGGGAAGCTAGATGTTCGGATTCCTCTTCAGGATGAATCCATCTGCTACAATCTTGGGAAATGAAGTTTATCTTTTTAATAGCATAGAGAGACTTCATCTTGCATATTACGAGTTCACCAGGTATTAGGTAATTTAGGTCATAAATTCTCTTCAAAGTGACCCATCATCTCAGTATTTATTTTTTTCCTCTGAAAAGATGGGAGGCATAAAAGCAAGCTTTGTAGTTTTATATCTGTCAGCTTGTCACATAAATATCTCAGTAACTACTGATCTTATCATCATAAAACTTCCATTTGTATGGTTAGACATGTCACGTTGGCCAGTTACACAAAAAGTCAAGCACACGCAATATTCAACCCCATTCAGAGCCAGGTCCACCAGCTCTCATCTTGCTGTCTCTCTGTGTAGTGCACAGAGAGGTCTGGAGTGGAACAGATAGGACATGAGCTCCATCAGACAGCAGAGTAACCTCAGAGAAGAGCAGGCTCCCAGAGGCCTTTGTTCCCCATACCTAAGGGTGTGCTTTGCAGTGCTGGCAGAGTGAAGTCCTTTACAATGATGGACACCTGGCTGCCTTCTCAGAGGGCACCATTAGGGAACAGATCTTTTATGATCATGGTAGCAAATTAGGATTTAAGCCCACTTGCAGGTTGACTCTGTTAGCAGGTTGGGTTGGAAAGATAAGACTAATTTTGAAACAAGTGTTCATTGACAGCTCCTGGTGCCACTCTCTGTACATACAGCTCAGGAGACAGTGGCAAAGCCCCTGCCCCCAGCAGTGCCGGGTGTAGTGTAGGGGACAGTTCCACCGGGGAGGTGTGATAGCAGAGATAGGCACAGAGGACTCCAGAGTGCAGGGGAGGAGGAATCTCAGCTTTCCTGGGAGGCTTGTGAGGGCAGTAATCAGCCAAGGCAGCAACACCCTGGAGCATGAAAGCTTTCCTTGGTTTTTGGACCCAAGAGAAGACTGGGCATTCATACCCAGTTGAATGTGACTACTTATTTTTCCAATTACTACTTATTGAGCACTAGCTGTATGCCAGGTACTGTGCCAGGGCCAGGGATGCAGTAAGAACTGAGGCCCACCCAACCCTGGACCTCCCAAAGTCTAATGGGTGGGGGTGGAGGGAGGTGTATGGCTAAGCAAACTGTCACGCAAATAACTTAAGAGTCTCTACCTCAGAGGGGGTGCTGAGGGCTCCAGGGCAGGAGGTGATGATGCGTGAAAGCATTCATCCATTCAGCACGGCAGCGTGTGGTCGGTGCCTCTAAGCTGTCAGGGCAGCCTGGGCTCCTTAGGGCTTCCCAGAGCCCTCCCTGGATAAGCTCCACCCCATCAGGCACACAGATGACTTGCAGACTGTGGCCAGCCCACCACGCCCCTGATGACAGGGCAGTGTGGAGAGCAGTGACAGGCCGAGACATAGGAGGGCATGAAGCCGAAAACACCAGGCCTCTCTCTCTAGTGTGCAGGCCCCATGCAGTACTATTGCAGGTGGGACACTGGTCTCAGCGTCCATTTGGAAATCTAAACTTCTTTAAAGGTGGCCTGTGCTGAAATGGGCTCAGCAGAGGCCACCGAACCTGAGAAATAGCAGGTGAGGCTCAGAGTCAAGGTAAGGCCTCACCTGGGAACCAGAGCCCACTGAGGACAGGGTTGGGCCATGAAGAGGTGGGTGAGGACCAGAATGGCCAGGTTGCATTATTCTGTGACTTTCTGTTGTTTCTTATGCTTTAAAAGCCATCTTTTTTGGCTCTTAATTTAAGGTAAATATTCTTTTCTTTTGATTCCAACTTAGAAAAATATTAATAACAGCTCTCATGTGTTCCAGCCCTTACAACAAGTCAGGAACTGGGGGCAAAGGGCCTCAGCAACCTCCACAACTCCCTGAATCCGTCTCCTCCGACCCCTTTTACAGACAGGGTGGTAAGCAGGGAAGCATTTAGCAGACCCAGGATTCACACCAGAACCCCCTGCCCCATGTCCTTGATGTGTGCAGTGGTTACCACCACCCCTAGCTCTCAGCTTGGCCCTCTTGTCAGCCCTGACTGCAGCAAGCTTTTGGGTGACCATATGTGAGATGGCAAAACATGTGAGGCTAGGATGGGAATGTCCAAACTTCAGGGGAAAACTGCTTTTAACAAAACAGCTCTCCTTCTCTCACCAGGCAATATTCCTTGCTTTCTGAGCCCAGAATATCCCCCTTCACCTGAAATAGTCCCCTCCGTGAAGATGCAGCCTGAGCGTCACTCCTCCAAGACACTCTCTCTGATTCTCCCAGTTCCCCCTGACACCTTCCTCTGGCCAGACACAACATCTTGCTGCACAAAAATCAGTCACTTCAGATACCTGCACTGCCCAGGGGATTGTATTATTTGCCCTTCCACATCCTTTGAATATGACCTAGGCTGTCCTAGGTGAACATGAGGGACATCAAATAAAAATCTGTCGAAGGGATGGCCCTGGATAAGCCAGAGCTTTCAGGCCAGGTATAGAAATTACTTTGGGGAGCTTGGGCCACTGGGTGCAGTTGAGACACACACAAGGCCCCACACATCCCAAGGGCCAACCAGCAGCAGTGGAGTAAGAAGCCCAAAGCAAGAAGAGACTCCCAGCCCCTGTGGCTAAATATGTCCCCATCACCCATGGGTAAAGGAAAATAGAGAAGCAAAGTGTGTTAAGAAAATCAGGACCTCCCAGGTGCAGTAAGAGGGAGAGATCTAGTTCCTAGAGGAAGTCAACAGAGAATTCCCAAAGGCCCTTCTCAAATCCACAGCCCATCCCCCTACCAGAACCCTCTTGGTCCTTCTCACAGACATGAGGAAATTGCATAGAGATTTCTTGTGTAAGAAGACCTTCAGAAGTGGTTAAGACCTGGTTAGAAGAGGAGCATGGATCATCGTTTGACTTGGCTGTTTTCTGAGTGATATGCAGCATTGTAATTCTCAAGCTAATCCTTGATTAACACCCAGGAACCTTGGGCCTTTTGATTGAAAGAAAGAGAATGTCTAAAAAGAAAATAGGTCAATGGGCCTTTCTGAAAGGTGGTCCCAGTGAAGCCAAAGGCTGGCCTTGGAATTTCTAGGTTTCCCAGTGTTAACAGAATTTAGATCACATTGAGAATTTAGATCACAGGAACAGAAAGCTCTGTCCTTTTTCACTGACCCAATTTGAGAAGTAAAAATTGATCAGCAGACCAGCTGGGCATGCAGACATAGACCACAGCATTTGCATGGACTGTTAAGAGTGTTATTCACAGCTTCTGGCGGAGGAGCCAGGCACTCCTCTGCATCCAAAATGGCATGCCTGTGAGGAAGAACCCCCTGCCTTCATCACCTGTGCATAAGGCCAGACAGGCCGGTCACCACCCCTGGGTCAGGGTGAAGCCAGGTAGAAAAATGTACCAGGGTTGAGGGGGAGTTTGTACCATCTGTCAACTCTGCTGCCTAGTAGCACTGCACAGGGACCTGCAGAGGGAGGTGGTAATGTGGGAAGAGGAATTCCAGAGCCTCTCAACTGTATACATTTTCTGAGTTTCCTCCTTCACTTGCCAATGGACTAGAAAAAGAAAATGAGTATTACTAAGATTTTTTAAAATTAAGGCATCATTTACATACCATAAATGCACAGCTCTTAAGTATACAGCTTGATGAGTTTTGACAAATGCATACATCCGTGTAACCGCCAACCCACTCAAGATCTACGACATTTCCATGACCCCAGAATGTTCCTTCATGCCTCTTTCCAGGGAATCCCTTCCAGAGGCAACAGTGATCTGTTCTGATTTCTCTCCCCACAGCTTAGCCTTCCCTGCTCTGGACCTCCACATGCATTAAATCATGCTGCGTAGACGCTTTTGAAACTGGCTTATATTGCTCAACCTACTGTTTTGAGGTTCATTCACGGTATCATGTGTATTAGTAGATTATTTCTTATTGCTGAGTAATAGACCATTATACAGTTTGACCACAGCTTGTTTATCCATTCACATTTTGATGGAAGTGGACAAAGAAAATTTAAGAGACTCAAGGGAGAAAAAAATGTATTTTGAGTCAGAATTAATAAATTCATTCCATGGATGTTTGTGAAATGTCAGCGCCGTGCTAGACATTGTGCTCCGCACTGCAATGCATCTGGGAGTAGAACAATAGAGTGCCTGGTCTCATGCCACTTGGATTCTAGTGGGAGGTGCAGATTATGAACAAGTGAACAGATAATTCTAGATTGTGGTAAATTCTATGAAGGCAATATTCTTAGGGAAAGGAAAACAAAGATTACATTTTTAGGACAGATATTAATACTTTGGTAGAGTTAATTTTTAATTAAAATTGCTATTAAAATTGTTACTCTGATTAAATAATCATTTGAATCAATTTGTGACTTTCTTCCTTAAAGATATTCACTAGCCAGTGAGTCAGGGGTAAAATGTGAAATCCAAATCTCATACTGACCCTTTCTGCTTTGCCTGTGTTTTACTAAGTCTATTTCCTCTTACTGTACCATCTCTTTGTATTGCAGATGTATTTGTGGTTGCTCGGTGGAGATTTCTTAAAAATAAGAATCCTGTTTCTAAGAAATAAAACCAAGAAACATGTGCTGTGGGATTTAAATTGTTTCTTTCTAAAACAACAACCACCCTCTCTCTCTATTCAAGATTCTTGATACAAATATTTTCAAAGGAAGCTATTTTCCCCCTTTAACCATGGGCTTTCTCTCTTGAGTTCTCCAGTCTGCATTGTTAAGAAGGAGGAAGAAGGAGACACAGAGAAATACTTCAGCATTCTATAATAAAGTAGTTCACAGCACAATTAAAATGATGTAGTAGAACAGTAACATGATATGCTGAATTTAAATAACTAAAGCTGATTAAGGAGGACATCAGAATTAAATGCTTGATGGAATTGACATAACAAATCCAAGATGGCTTCTCCATGTTTCGGCTGAGAGATGGTGCCAACCATTGATATTTTCCAGGCAAATTTGTTGATAGATAAAACATTTTTATAGACTTTCCATTATTCCTTGTAGCCATCAGCTTTTAATTTTCTCTTTCTAGTTAATATACTTGTGTATAATTTAAACAGAAAACTGTTCTGTTTCATCATAAAAGATTTGCCTGTTACTTTGGGTGTGTAAATCAAGCGGACAGCGCAACATTCTTGAACTTGTTTTTTAAGGTATTTGTTGACAACAACAGAAAAGAAGATCACAGACACCGCCAATAAGCGTGGACATCAATTATTTTTTAATTGTATAGGAGTACAGTACACTAATTAAAACTAGTATATCTTGCAATGCCAAAGGCAAAATTAATTATTAATTTTTATTAATATTCAGAAGTAGCACAAGGAATGCATTAATAAAGATTTGGTGGTTGTGACTGAGATCTTGTTTAGCTTTATATTTTAGGGAAAAAAAAAAAAAGAAGAAGGTTTGCTGGCTCGATCTGAATACCGAAGCCTGCACCGATGATCTTTATTGAAATGGAACATGCTCTCCAGAGTGGGTATTTAGTGACAGAAGATGAGACGTGGAGGCAGATGATGTGAAAACCCCAAAAGCTTGTCTATAATGGTTTGACTTGACAACTCTACATTTACCTGTAAAATTGTTATTGTTACCTTAGATACTTTTGGTTATTAAATTGGATATTTTAGTTAAGCCATCTTGAGTTGACATTTAATAATTCATTTAGGAGCCGTGCATAGAATATTATCCAGCTCACCAAATCCAAGATGAACAGAATTAGTTTTGTGCACTAAAAAGATTGTGACAAGACTTCCTCCTCTCCCGGCTCTCCCTTCCTTCTCCTGTCTCGTGTTCTCCTCCCCTTCCCCCTGCCCCTTTTCCGCCTCTCCTCCTCGCACAGTCAGAAGCATATCTCTCGGGCTCTCTAGAGGAGACAGAAAGACACCCATGGTTCTCAGGCGAGAGTCTTTAAGCCCTGTCTAGGTGCAGTCCTAAAGCTGTGTTGGGCAAGGATGGGTCATAAATCTGCGCTTCCTTTTGTGCAACTTCAATTTAAGAAGCCTCTGAGTGGCTTTCTCTCATGTCCATGTCCTTTAGAAGGAATTTTGCCTTTGTAAAGTCTGTACCAATAAAATCCTTCAATGAAACCAAAAATTCTGACATGGCAATGGCAGGAAGGCTGCCTGCGGATGGGTGGGCTGTTTAGCCACAAACTCTGATATCTTCCTAACACATGTCCACCCACCCCAGTGGGCAAAGCCATCAGATCCACATCCTCCTTTGCCTACCACGTGGGGAATGCTATGCCTCACACAGCTCATCCTGTGTGTTCGCAGATCTTCAAGGGTGAAAAGGAGAGGAACAGAGCATTCACAGCTACAATGAAGCTACAGGCAGTTGTAGGCAAAACTGTATGGTACAGCATATGCACAGAGCATGCCTTCCCTTCACACCTCGGGATGCAACAGGACTCCCCGGCAGGCGCAAGCTGTTGCCGTTCCCTTGGGAAGGCAGCTCTCTGGAGAATACTTCTTCCACCTGACGGTCCACCTTCCAGAATGCTGCTCCTGGGAAACAGCATCAGGCCAGTCTGGAAAGGCATGTGTTCCCTCAGATGTGTTGGAACATTTCCTCTGAGAAGTACGTGGAAAAGTAGATCTGACTTCACACTGGCAACCTCTGACTGGACTTGCATGCCTCAGGGTAGAGGTGGCCATGTATTCAGAATCAGCATGGAATCCAAATAAATGCCTAGCCATGTTGGTTAATTTCATTCCACCAGGGTCCAATGGGAGGTGAAGGAAGGTGGCTTCATCATGCCATGGTGTGTAGTGTATCAGCTACCTTCAGGTGACACCAAAGGTAGCCAGGTGATCCCAGGCTCTGAATCCTAGGACTTTAAATGCTTAGCAACCCATATCAAGAGAGGGTACTGTCTTGCCTTTTTTTTTTTAGTTCCTCCAAAATCATGTAGAAGAATATTGCAGAGTATGCCAGCTATTAATGAGATATTATGGTGAGTTGGTAAAAAAAAAAATAAAAAGGTATTTCATTCATTAATTCAAATGACAATCACTTAATGAGTACCTACACTATTCTAGGAGCTTTGCTAGACTCTGGGGATTCAAAATGAATAAGGAAGCTAAGTAAATTAGTTAGCTATTGCTGCATAACAGACAGCTCCAAAACTCAGGGACTTAGACAGCAGTCATGCACTACCACCTGTACATCTGTGAGTTGGCTGGGGTTTGGCTGATGTAGAATGCACTAGACTAGGCAGCTCTGCCTCAAGCTGGGATTGCTAGGGTGTCCAGCATGGCTCTGCCCACCCGTCTCTCATCCTTTTCAGACCAGAGAGATAAATGGGACATGTTCTCCTCATGGTGATATCAGAGGCCCAAGAGGATCATCAGAAACTTGCAGGCCTCTAAATGCCTTGTCTCAAAACTGGCACACTGTCATTTCCATCCACATGCCATTGGCTAAAAGCAAATCATGTAGCCAACCTCTGAACCTAGAGTCAGGGAAGCATACACCACCCATGATGAGGCCACAGCAAGGGTGTGGATGCAGGTATGACAGAGGTCAAGAAGTAAACCTACCATGAGAAGACATCATTGCATATTCTTCATGCTGCTGATGGACAAAAAAATGGCATTTTAGTCCATTAGGGCTGTTATAGCAAAATATCATGAACAAGTAGCTTATAAACAACAGAAATATATTTCTCACAGTTCTGGAAGCTAAGAAGTCCAAGGTGCTGGCAGATTTGCTGTCTGGTGAGGGTCTGCTTTCTGGTTCATGGATGGCACCTTCTCTCTGTGTCCTCACATGGTGGAAGGGGCCAGGGGTCTCTCTTTGACCTCTTTTATAAGGACACTAATCCCAATCATGAGGGTTCCACCCCCCTGACCTAACCACCTACCAAAGGCCCCACCTCCTAATATCATCATTTTGGGGATTAGAATTTCAACATATGAATTTTGGGGTAATACGAACATTCAGATCATAGCAAATAGTGACTTCTGCCCTAAAAACATTGGTAAAAAGCAAAACAAAAGTCCCGTCCCTTCCTTCATTCCCTCTTTCCTGAGGGAAGAGAGATGACTTAACTGCTGGGAAGGGTGAGAAGAGTTGGATATCCCTAGGTGGGTTAAACTACAAAAGGTTTGTTGTTCCCTATGATCTTCTTTAACTTTCTCTTTGGGGACTCCAGGGAAAGGGAGTTCTTGGCTTCTGCCTCCAGCGGCAGATATACTTTCCCACTGCAGGTCTAGGGCCTGATTCCGTCCTGCACTCAGGAGCAATGAGTACAAAGCCACCTTGACTCTATAAGTGGCCTGAGACTAAATGGAGGTAGAGAGGGAGCCTTGTGTTGGCTGTACATCAATCCAGCTGTGTGAACAACCATGCTGATGTTTTAGGCCTTCCCTGACCTTGGGTCTACCTCTCATTAGGTACCAGAGGTAGATACTACTGCCAGAAGCTCTCAAGAGCTCTGATTAGCTCATCCTTCTTAGAAGTCCCCAAAACAATGTACAGATTCTGTCCTTGAGGAGCTCCCAGGGTGGGACAGGGCCCAGGGTGGGACTTGGGATGATGTGGGGGACAGGGCCTTGATAGCCCTACTCACAGAACAATTTCTTCTACTGGAATTCACTGGGATGTGGCATCTCCCTGCTCTCCCCACCTCAAATGTTTCCTAATCACTGTTTGTTTTGATCTAGTGTGGTGGACCTCAGGCTCCACATCACTAAGTGTTGGATGGGTGGTGCTTACATGAGAAAGAGTAGAGTAGAGAATTAACAAATAATCCAAACAACTGGATCAATGGAGGCACATCAATTTGATAAATCAGGCCACGGTTTTGGGTTTTCTTTTTAAAATCTTCATCTAGGTACTTTGTCCATCTATGTGGACCCTGATAATCCAAGTTATTTTTAGCCCTCCAGTCCTTACTGCTGGTGAGCTAGCCTTCTCTACACTGGCTCCTACCCTTCCTAAACCTCTACCCACTGACCTGTAACATGCAAATGAAAACAGGGCCCACCTCTTCAGATGGTTGTGAACATCTGTGAGATCCAGTGGATGGCAAGCTCTTAGCACGGTGCGCGGTGCACAGAAGCACTCAGTACAGATCTCCATTAGCTTCATTATCAATCTAACACGCACACTCTGAGGTAGAGGCTGGCATAGACTCAAGCTGCATCCTCCTTTTTGTGCAGATGTGAGTCTCGTTAATTGTGGTCTTTCACCTTTGCTTACAGCTATGTGACTCTGCTTCTCTAAACAGATTCGGGGGAAGATTTGTTTTCATAAATCATGTTTATGTTGTTGAGGCTTTGTTTACTGGATTAGGGACAAGTTAAGAGCATTAGGGTACATGCATGTGGGGGTGGAGGAGGGAAAGGTTTGGAGGAGTTCTTTGGTACACGCAAAGGTGGAATGGACCCAGGAATCCAACTTTGATGTAAAATATAGGTCTATTTCACCGTGTGAGGGACAGCCCCAAAGTGGAGCTGGGTAAGGCTTCTTCTCCCAGATCCTAAAGTTGTGCAAGTCCATAAGAGCCCTGTCTTGATTACATCAAGAGCTTCTGGCAGTAGTATCTATCTCTGGTACCTAATGTTAAACCCAGAGGATGTCATGTTGGTGGTGGCTGTGCTAAGAGCACAAAGCCTCAGAAGCTGGACAGCTATTGGAAATCAGATGTTGTCTAAGAGAGTTTATTATGCTTGCTCTGTTTTGCTTACCCCTGGCAGGAGCCAGGCAAGATCCTTTTACCAATGGGGAAGTGTTTTCCTTTCTGGGGCTTCTCCTGCTACCTGTAGAGCCAGGACAGGTCCCAAATATGCAAAAACTTTTCTGTCAAGCACCTTTGTTTCAGCTGAGTATGAGATGCTGTTTAAAGTGGCTTAGATAGATGTCACAGTCACAGGAAACACTTTGAACCAGGCTTCTGGCCTGTGAGCATTCACCTGAACCACATAATTTTTTTTAGATATGTACTCACATACAGAAAAAATTCCTTTTTTTTTTTTTTTTGGTCAAAACCCAATTTACTTGTTATTTTCTCTATAAAACTTCCCCAACAATTTTGCTGGTCACTTCCATGTGAATTCCACCTTCATCCCCTTTTCATACCTCTGTATGGGTGAAGTCATGGGACTCCTGACTAGGAATGTGTGGCCACCCTGGCACAGGTGTGCATCCTCTTCTTTCTGTATTTCTAGCGCCTGACATAGATATTTCAAAGAAGGTAGGACTGAGCTGAAAGAACACATTCAGCACAGGTCTAATTATTAGAACAAGTCACTGGATTGGATTAATTACCAAGTTAACCACCTGATTAGAATGAGTTGACTAGTCTTATAGTCTTATATATAATTCAGAGTAGATTCAGACTAAGTGATGAAAAAGAGAAGAGAAGAGCATCTCTGCCCTTTGTAGGGACATGAGAGATGACTCATTCATTCATTCTGCAAGTGATTATTGGTCATCTGCCATGTGCAAGTTTCTGTCATAGGCACTAGTGATAGATTTATCACTAGTGCTAGTATAACTAGGCAGTAGTATATAGGCACATCAGTGAATAAAATAGATAACATTCCCTGTTCTCATGGAGCTTACATTCTAACTGTAGGGAGATAGACCTAAAAAACAAATAAAACATCAGACAGATCAGATGGTGTTAAGTGCAGTAAGAATAATAAAGCAAGGAAGGGTTTACAGAGAGTGTCACAGGGACAGAACATTGCAATATGAAACAGGTGGTTAAAGAACCTTATATAAACTGTGACATCTGAGCAAAAGACATAAAGGAATGAGGAAACTGGCCGTGCAGGTAACTACGGGAAGAGCATTTCAAGCAGACACAATAGCATTTGCAAAAGCTATAAGAAACATCAAAGAGAGTTTTTGGGTAGAGGAAAAAATAACACCAAATGGAAACTCAGATTTATAAAAAGGGATGAGGAACACCACAAATGGTAAATAAGTGAGAAATTATGAAATTTTTTAATTGTTTAAAATATGAGAACTTTTAAAGAATATAGATGTAGGTAGTAGTATAGTTCAAAGTATCAGTAGATAGTTTCATGAAAGTATAAGAATTCTAGAAGACGACATTGGAAAAACTCTTATAGACATCAGCCTAGGCAAAGAATGTATGAAGAAGACCCCAAAAGCAATCACAGCAACAACAAAAATAAATAAATGGAACCTGATTCAATTAAAAAGCTTCTGCATAGCCAGGGAAACAATCATTACAGCGAATATACAACCTACAGAATGGGAGAAAATGTTTGCATGCTGTATATCTGATAAAGGGCTAATAACCAGAATCTACAAAGAACTCAAGCAAATCAACAAGAAAACATCAAACAACCCATTAAAAAGTGGGAAAAATACACGAACAGAAGATTTTCAAAAGAAGGTAGACTAATGGCCAATAAACATATGAAAAAATGTTCAACATCTCTAATCATGAGGGAAATGCAAATCAAAACCACAATGAGATATCATCTAACTCCAGTAGAATAGCTTTGATCCAAAAGTCCCAAAACAACAGATGCTGGCGTGGATGCGGAAAGAAAGGAAAACTTATACACTGTTGGTGGGACTGCAAACTAGTACAACCTGTATGGAAAGTAGTATACAGACACTTCAAAGGACTAAAAGTAGACATACCATTTGATCCAGCAATCCCACTACTGGGTATTTACCCAAAGGAGAAAAAGACATTTTATAAAAAGGACACTTGCACTGGAATATTTATAGCTGCACAATTCACACACGCAAAGATGTGGAAACAACCCAAGTGCCCATCAATACAAGAGTGGATTAATAAAATGTGATATATGTATACCATGGAGTAACAACCAGCCATAAAAAAGGTGGACTAATACCCTTTGTAACAACCTGGATGGAACTGGAGACCACTATTCTAAGCGAAGTATTGCAAGAACGGAAAAACAAATACCACATGTACTCACTGTCAAACTGGAACTAATCAATTAACACTCATATGCACATATGGTAGTAAAACTCAGCGGAAACCAAGCAGGTGGGAGGGGCGGGGGGGGACAGGTAAATTCACACCTAGCGAGTACAATGCACGCTATCTTGGTGATGGGCCCACTTGTAACTCTGACTCAAATGGCACAAAAGAAATTCATGTAACCAAAACATTTGTACCCCCATAATACTCTGAAATTTAAAAAAAGAGACATAATAAACTAAACTTTTCATTCAAAGAAAAAAAAACAAAGTACCTGTAGAATTAAGATGTATAAGCACAATAGCCCACAGGATGAGAAGACAGGGAGGGAAAAGTGGAAGATACTATTCTGATGTTCATATATTATACATGACGTGGCATCATAGTATTTGAAAGTAGCCTTTAAAGACATAAAGACACACATGGCAAACCATAAGCAATCACTAAAAAATGAAACAAAAAGTATACCTAACAAGCCCAAAGGGAAAATAAAATGGAATGCTAAAAAATACCAGATTGATTCAAAAGAAAGTAGGAAAAGAGGAAAAAAATCAAAGAGCAGATGGGAAAAATATGAAACAAATAGAGAGATGGTAGACTTAAACCCTACCATATTAATAATGACATATAAATAGTCTAACATACCAACTAAAAGCCAGAGATTATCAGACTTGATGAAGAAAGCAAGACCCAAGTACATGATTAATGTTTCCACATAGAAATTCCTTCTCTGCATTTTGGGAAATTTATATATTTCAGTCAAGATGTTGGGAAAACAGGATAAGTACAAATCGTGGGTGCAAAGCAAAGCTTAACAAAAAATATAGAGACATTACTGGACTTCAGGAATCTACTGATGTCAACTCAAAAGCAAGAGCAAGAAACACTGACATGTGAAGTCCAAGGTTAAGACAGACATTTATAGAAACCAGGGAAGGAGCAAGTAGGAGAAGAGCAGCCACAATTTAATCAGTTAGTCATAGCTCTTGCCATGTTCTAAATATGTGTTTGTGGAATACTCTGAGATAAGATTAGAAACTGATCTAAAATCTGAAGTAGCAAAAGGAATATCAATTTCAATGGCAAAACCAAAATCAAGGTGAGCAGGCAAAATATTTTTATTGTTTAAAAAGGAAATAATCTCATATGAAGGAACATGTGCCCTGAAGCCCAATTTGCAGATACTTTTGGGAACAATCTTAGCAATTCAACCAACATTGATGCAAATGGAAGAAATTTTTTTTACATTTGTAATATTTGTCATGAAAATAAAGGGTAAAGATTAGAGCATAGGACAATTGATGCTTTGTATGTTTTAAATTTTTTTTAAATGATATCTTTTTGGATATTAAATTTTATGGTATTATTTTTCAGATTTTTAAGTGACTTTTATATGGCATTTATTTTGTGTTAATATTTCCTTTTAAAATATTTTCTATTATCAAATATATATATCAGGTAGATATTTTTATTTCTATATGTTATTGGAAAAATATCTATGTTTAAATATGTGCTTTAGCAAAAAATTGTCATGAAAAACATAGAATAATGTGATTTAAGGAATTCCCAAGATTTCCTTAAAATTCTATTTTTTTGTTCCTGAATACCAAATATTAATGTTTATCTACACGAAACTTACTTCAAAAATAAAGATACAAAGAGCTTAAAAGAAAAAGATAAAAAAATAAGTAAACCATACAAAAATTAATTATAAGGAGACTGTGTGTCTCTATTAACATCATGCGAAGTGGACTTCAGTATAAGAACTGCTACCAGAAGTAAAGAGACATTTCATAAGGATATAATTCTTCTATATATATATATGTGTGTGTATATATATATGTTTGTGTATATATATATATAAAAAACAAACATATGCACCAAAAAATAAATCCTCAAAGTACATGAAAAAATATGGTAGAATTAAAAGGGAAAAAAAGACAAATACAAAACATAGTTGAAGATTTCAGCACTCTTTTCTCAGTAATTAATAGAAAGAGTGCAAAATCTATAAAAATACAGAAATCCTGAATAACACCATCAATCAATGAGACTTAATTGACATTTGTTGTACACTTTTCCCAACAGCAGCAAAATACTTCTTCTTTTCAATTGCACGTAAAACATTCACCAAGATAGACAACATCTTGAGCCACTAAAAAAATGTGAATACATTTAAAAGGATTGGAATCTCACAGGATATATTTCTAACATAATATTAATAAAAATAAATAATAAGAAAATGGATCTGAAAAATCCCCAAAATTTGGAAAAAGTATTTCTGAAAATCTCATGGATTGAAAAAGAAATCACAAGAGAAAATCCAAAACAGTGTAAAGTGAATGAATATGGAAACCCAACACACCATATTCACCAGATGCAGCTAACCAATTTTTTAGAGGAAGATGTGTAGCATTAAAATGCTTACTATAGGAGGAAAAAAGGTCTATAATAAAATATATATGTTTATACCTTAAGAAGCTATAACAATAAAAGCAAATTAAACCCAAATAAGTAGAATGAAAAAAATAATGAACAAAAATCAATAAAAATAGAAATATACAAACTGTAAAAAAGAAATTAACAAAACAAAGGTTGTTTGACTAGGTAAATAAAATCCATAAACCTCTGGATAGACTGATCAAGATAACAGAGGAGACACAGATAATAACAGAAATGAAAGAGGGTGCATCACACAGATCCTATTGACATTGAAAATATAATAAATAAATAATAATTTAATGTAAATAATTTCAAACTTAGAAGAAATAAAAGACATTAAAAAGATATAAATTGCCAAATCTGACACAAGAAGAAATCAAAAATTTAAATAGCCCTATATATCAACAACAACAACAACAAAAAAGTCATCAGACATCTTCTCCTAATGAAAACTGCAAATCCAGATGGCTTCACTGGTGAATTAAACCAAACATTTAAAGTAGTTTTGCATCTTGCATGAGAGTTAAATTCTAAAGTCTGCGTAGATTCTTGGCTCCAAACATTAGAAACCAAATCAGACTAATTTTAAGACCAAAAAAATTACTAAAAGGATTTTGAGTAAACTTGCTATCCAGAAAGGCTACAGAGCCAGGTTTGGAAATTGTGTGACTGAAAATGATGCCCCACTCACTCCAGAGGAGCACTGTGGTCACATTTCTGAGCCCAGATATCATGGCCTATAGGGCCACCACCACAGACCCTACACACCTGTCACTGGTGTTGTCATTATGCTATTGGTGCTTCAGGAAATGAGATGCGGACAGTTTTGCTCCCACCACCCTCTGCAGAATAGAGTCCTCACAGTCCTTACTTCATTACTTTGTGAAAGTTTGATTCAAAGACTCATGTCCCCGTGCCCTATTTGCAAGGAAAGATGGAGAAATATCTGAAAATTTTGACCTCTATGGAGGCAGGTGGGCTTTGCCTCATAAAGAGGGGGAAAGCCCACATATCATAGGGGGATCCCATGTTGGGGCCATTGTAATGGCATATGCCTAATAATGCACATAAGTTAAAAAATGAAATTATGTCTGATCAAAATTACCCTTAAAAATCCCTTAAATCTGCAGTTCCCAACCCCTGGGCCGTGCACCAGTAGTGGTCCATGGCCTGTTAGCAACCAGGCAGCACAGCAGAAGGTGAGCGGCGGGCAAGGGAGGGAAGCTTCATCTGCATTTACAGTTGCTCACCATCGCTTGCCATCCCCCCCACCTCTGGGTCCGTGGAAAAATTGTCTTCCATGAAATGGGTCCCTGGTGCCAAAAAGGTTGGGGACTGCTGCCTTAAATCATCCAGTTGTATGTCCATGTATGGATATGTCAATTTTCAATAAATCCAACAGGGCCAGCTTTTTTTCCAGGACTGGAATAAATCTTTGCTACTTCAGTTGAGCAGTAGATGATGTAGCTGACTTGCAGTAAGAGGCCATATAGTAGAAAATATTTGTGTATATTTATGTATTTGTAAACCCTAGACTTCCATGAGGCAGTGAGATGCTCACACTACAACCAACTGAGGGAATGGCAACCACCACCAGCCACTCCACTGAAACGATCACTTCTCTTTCTCCTCCCCACCACCTCCCAGACTCTCCTTCTCCTTCTCCTCTGCCTAAGCAAAGAAACCCATCAGTTTGTTGCTTACATGATTGGACTCACCTGCTTTGTTGTAGCTCCATGATAGCTGGGGGCAGAGATTTTATCAACACTTTCTTCCATCACTCTGTTATATCAAGTCCTAGAAGTTCAGGAAAAAAAAAAAAGTTGACCTTTTCCTTTGACAGATGAGCAAGCCAAGGCTTAAATAGGAGTAGGGCTTGTCTAAGGAGTAGGGCCTGTCTAAGCCACACATAGGTGTGGCTGTGGCCATCAGTACTAGGTCTCAGACTGCCTATTAATGCATCTTCTCGTATGTATTTTCATACTTTCAAGAGTCCAGACCTTTCAGATGGAGGGCTGGAATCCTTGGTGTTAAGAGTTCTACAAAGCTATTGTTCTGAATCTGTTCTCTGCTTCCCAGCCCTGTGATAAGAATATCCTAGAAACTGGATTTTTCTATAAAAAACATTTCCCCATGTGGACTGTGTACATTCTGCCTCAAATTCTCTTTGGCAGTTTCACAGTTTAAAAATACTTGAGTATCTCTTTAACTTTGTTTCTCCTCCTCATTGTAAAACTTCACTTTTCACTTGTGTTTCCTTCAGGAACGCCCTCCACCCTGCCGAGCAATCCACCGCTCTCTTCCTCCCTCTCCTAATTCCTGATTTCCTCCATGCCTACTTCCCCTTGGCAGCATCTTTTCAAACTCTATGCTTGAATTTATTCTCTTCAAACCAAATCCAAAGTGTGAAGAAAGAACTTAAACCTCTTTCTTCATGTCCTTTATAAACCCTTAAATTAGATTCAAATATGAAACTATAAGTCCAAATCATCTGGAACAGAATCCCTAGCCCTGCTTCCCTGGAAAATAGATACATCAGCTGGACCACAACTCCATGAGGGCCTTCTGTGGATTAGATGTGAAAAAAGAAATGGTATGTGCAATAACCTGAGGTTGACCTAAATAAATAATGGTTAGAAATTTCTGACACTACTATGATTTCTTTTTTTTTTTTCTGGGACTCAGGTGCAGAGGGTTGAGTTAATTGTGATCCTCAATTTATAGCATATTGTCACAGTTGATCTATGTAAGATCCCCTAATTTTGATTTGTCTATTTATTTATTCTCTTTTAACCCCACTCCCTTCCCCCCATAGGCAACGATTGCAATGTGCTTAATGCATATCTGTTCATTAGTATGTATTCTTGACAAGTGTATATTGCTGTTAGTATGCATGCGTTTTAATTTATATAAATGTGAAGTTCTATATTGCTGTGTGAACATATAATCCATTGCTTTGAATCACTACAAATTTCCACATTGTACTTATTTGCCCAGGGCTAGACATACAGACTTCCAACTCCCACGCCACACAATTAACACTGTGATCAACATCCGTACTGTGTCCTCTGTGGGGGCTTCTTTGAGAGATGGATCCAGGTAGAATTGCTGGAGCATAGAGTATGGTGATGCAATGATGGGCCACTCGAACATCCTCTTCAGGACCAAGGGAGCCCCAGCTGCTGCCAATGGCTCTCAACTGAGTACCTCTCCAGGGGACTAAAACTTCTTTGCCGTTAGGGCCCTGCCTTTGGACAGCTCTGAAGGGCCACCCCAGCTCCAGAGCCGAGGCCTTTGTGGTGACTGCATTCCAGTTCAACCCCTTCCACCAATTCCGCTCCCCTGAACGTTGTTTCTGAGCGTGCTCCCCAGTGAACTTCCTGCACGCGCTGCTTACTCTGGAACCAACTGAGTCATGGACAGTTTGTGCACTTAATTTGACTAACTAGTCATGGTTGCCTTCCAGAGTGGATGCACCAGCACCCCACAGGACTTCTGTGCTCCTCCTGGCACAGCCAGGATGAGGGATGAGGGGGGATGTATCCCCCCTTCCCTGCAAACACTTGGGATTTTCTGGCAGTCCAGTTTCTTACAAATGTATTAGGTATAAAGTGATATCTTTTTTGTTTTAATTTGCATTTCTCTGTTTACTAATGATTTGCAGCCTTTCTTTTTATACTTATTATCTTTTGGAGTTTCCCCTTTTATAAATTGCTTGAGTATCTAATTTGGCTATTTTCCTTTTAGGGTTACTATCTAGGTATTAATCCCTTTTCAGTTTAAAATACTGAAAAATCTCCTTCCACACTGTCATTGAGTTTACTAACTTTACTCAGGGCATCCTTCACTGAACCAAAAGCCTTAATTTTCATGTGATCAAATCTGTCATTTTTTTTTGGCCTATCATTTGAGTTGTTGAAGATCTGTTTATTAATAGAAAGTACTTCCCACTCTCTAAGTCACAAAGATACTATATCTTTTTCCTAATAATTATATATTTTTACCATTCACATTTACACTTCACATTTTTGTATTTCAGTCCATTTAGAGTTCACTTGAATGTGACATTAAGTAGAGATCCTGTTTTACATTTCTCTATAGAGTGATATAGTTTGCCCCCAAAACACCTACTACTAAATTTGGCTTTTCTTCTTAGACCTGTGTCATTATCTGTCTGTTGGTCTATTTTTTATTTGCCAGTGCCACACTGTGTATATTGCTGGGATCCTGTAGCCTTCTGATTTCAAGATTATTCTTTTTTAAGCACCGAAAGAGGCAAGAAAACTTCATCTTTCTCTGCTGCACCCCTTTTAATAAAAGGATTTATTCTGTAAAGTTTGGATTCAGTCAAAAGGTCACATTGAAGGATCCATAAGGCCACATGTGGCCCCAAGGCTGCAGGTTCCCCACCCCTTCCAATCCATACTCTGCTTACTTGGCTCTGTTTCAATTGCCGGCATCATGGAAAACCCATACTGCATGCTAATATTTTTTCCAAAATACCAAATTAAATAAGTTGCTTTTTATTCTTAGCTTGCAAAACAGTTTGAGTTGTAACTAGGTGTTAAAACTTTCTTTAACCAAAGAGTGCAGAAGGAGAGCACCATAAATCCAAATACATTAATGTGTGCCTTTCCAGTTGTTTTTGTGACTCCCTCCCAAAGTGTTCCTGTCCTGTTTCCTGGTCACTCCATGATGTTTCACCCCAGTTATGGGCCTAGGCCTTCGGAGCCCTCCTGAGTTTTCACTTGCTCTCTTGTGTTTCTGCCATTGTCATGAGAAGCACATGCCTGGGATGGGGAGGACAAGAGACCTGTGGAGCTGAGTCACTGCAGCCTGGTCAGCCAAGATCGAGCCAGCCCAGCCAACTTGCAGATGCAGGAGCCAGCCCAGCCCAAACCAGTGGCCTTGCCCAGCCAAGATCCGCCACCCTCCACATCATCCCACAGACATGCACTAAATAAATGCTATTGCTGCATGCACTCAGGTGGTTGCATTGTGTGGTTACTAGTTACACAATAGCGACCGATGGCAAATGCGTCACACATCAATGCTCCCTTTAGTCATCATCACAGGCAAAAATTTCAGAAGATTTAAGAAGATTTTGTCACCCCAGTCACCAAGCCCCCTCCCCCAACCCCCAGTGTTTCAGCCTACAGGATAGTAAGTGACCATTGCACACTACCAGCACAGGTGAAAATAGTGCTAAGGTTCTTTGGGATCTCGGTTATTTCCCCAGGATGTGGATATGGCTCAGTTCCCCAGGGGGCCCAGGAAGCCCTAGACAGCTGGCCCTCAAACCCTGACCTCACAAAAAGGAGCCCAAAATAATCCAAAAATGTCCCAGGCCTCTGATGCTCTTTGGAATCATAAATGATTGTATGCATAGCTCTCACTTGAGATCCCCAAGTCCAAAGAATCGTTTCCAGGAAGGACCCAGATTTTGTAGGTTTTTATTACCAACCATTCATTCTGCCTGAACTTCAGCAAATAGGATTGCTGCGGAGGGTGTTGTTAGAGCCAGCAGCTGCCTGGTTGGTGAGCCCAGCCGGTGTTCTTGGTTGGGGATCACGGTTTTTCGAACTAATTCTTATTGTTGTCCACTTCACGGTTTTGGTGGTGCGCCGTAGACCCCAGTATCAATTTTAGTTGAAAATGCTGCAAAAACAAAAAGGTAATGCCACTTCCCACACTGTTTCAAAAGGTTTTTAAGTGGAAAAAGGTATTTAGTATTTTTAATAAGCATCTTCAATACTATTGAGTTGGTTTCTTTGTTCATATCACAAGATTAATTATGCTGTCAGACACTTTCAAGGCCTGCTTAACAAAGATTCAGTGATATAATGGTTTGCTTTGCACTGCCTTTTTTCTGCATAGCAATCACAATCAGCATTAGACAATTTAAAACCCTTTCACCAGCCGGAAGTTCTGAAGAGCCTTTTAATCAACAAAAGTAATTTTGCAAACAACTAGATACAGCATTTTTCATATTAACTAACTTGCATTTAAACTCTGCAGGCTTGATTCTTCCCGGGTCTCTGATTCCAGGAAACTGGGTTATTCCGATGGCCTAGAATCTGAAAGTGGGCTTACAACACACTCTCTGCCGTGGATACCCCCAAATTTTCATGTCCCGTTACCCCAATTTGGTTGTTAAAAAGATAGCATTGGTTCTCAAACGTAACTCATTCATTTTAATTATCTGTTAATATACCTATCTTGTCTAATCAGTTAAATCATTTTTTTTTAATTTGGTGACTCAGAGAGCTTCATCTTGTTATTTGACAACAATTTGTGTTAGTATATTGAAGTTTTATACAGTTGTTTGGTTTTCCTTTAATTTGCTTGTTTTTTATTTGTGAATGCCTTGTATTAAAAAATTCTTTTAGCACCACCTGTGAGATTTTAAATTTCTCTCTTTTTTGACATTGGCAATAACAGAGTTGAAGCTGGACTTCTCTGCTCACAGTTCAGCGGCCCCATATAAAACTAAAGGTTTTGAGGTTTTGTACTTGAAGGATGGCTTCTTTGGGAGCCGTATCATGGAGACACATTTAGCTTTTATTTTTTTAATCAGGCACAATTTTTTAAATGAAACTAACCTGTTAATGACACCTTTAAAACATTCATTTAGAAAAAGAGGAGGAGGAAAGAAGGGCCAGTCAGCAGCAGTAATTTGTACGGTTGCTGTGTGTAGTAATTAGCGACTGCAGCACTGATTCCCGCACCCTAAACCCCCGTGTGTTTGACACTATTTCAACCCTGGCAAGAAGTGACCCAGGGATCTGGAGCCACAGGACACGAGGAGCAAGTCCTGTCACAAGAAATAACAGGGTCAGGAGACACGACTAATGAAGTCATAGCAACTGGTGCACAGAGCCAATCAGAAGAGGCGCCAATCTGTAAATGAGGATATAATTAGCAGAAAAAATAACATGCTTTGGTTGAATTCGAGGGGAGCCTGTAATGACTGGATATTGAGAAAGATTCCGAAAGATTAGAGCAAACATTATGCAACAAAGAATACCTAATTAGGGGAAAAAAGTGAATATGCCTTAATTAGAGGGAAATACATGATTGAAAGACGCAAAGTTGTCTTTTAATATGAATGTAGTAATGAAGGTTAGCACGTATCTCCTGGTTCGGCTTAGCAAAGCACTCTGCGAATTAGTGGGAGCGACACACTCCCATCTCTTTGCAGATGGTGATTTCTGCACGGAGGCACAGAGAAGCCCCTGGGCATCCTTTGCCCCTTTGAGTGGAAGGTACCTAGTGCCTATAGCACAGGTAGTTATCTCTCTTGGCCCCCAGACTCCTGCCTTCTGGAGCATGAGCACACACACAGTTTGTCATGGTGCTTAAAATGCAGAAAACGAATCATCATGTGCAAAAAAACATGTGTCCATGGGTCACCATGTAGGCAGATAGCTTACCTTTGATGATTTCCTTTCAGATATGTAATTGGCAAGGTGTGTGTTTCGTATAAGGAATTAAAATAGAGCCCTCCTCCTCCCAGACCACCCAGCCCAAGTAGGTCTGTCTTGTCACTCCGGCAAGGTTCCCGGGGAGGTTTTATGATCCATGAAAATGAGCAAAGAATGCTACTAGCAGCCCTTCCTCCACTGTAGTAGGCATTTCAGGACTATGACCAGCTACTAATTTTTCCCCTAGTAGACAAACTACATGTTGTTTTAGTTCCTTTCTTTTTTCCTTTTTGCCAAACTGTTCTGAGTATTGATTTTCATTTATTTTACACGATTCTTAATTGTCATCATTAGCTATCTATGCCACATCCCCTTGCTTAAATATGCCCTGTCAATTTTGCAGCATATTTATAGATTAATTTAAATGTGTTTTTAAATTTATGACTGCATACCTTTGGTATGTTTGTAACATTAAAATACTTATGGTACAGGATTTTTTAATTAAAACTATTCATCAAAAAAAGTCCAGGTAGCAAGCATCTCCTTGTTTGCGGTGGGGGTTCTGGCAGCCAGAGCAAGCAAAATAATAGGTCAATTAAAAAAAATCTAAAGATAGCGTTTCCAAAGACCCAGTTGTTTAATGAGCATTTGCCAACGGATCCCCCCCAAAATTAAATTATGAACTTGCTTTTTAGTTATGGGCATCAGGGATGCATGTGGCAGAAAAAGACAGAAAGAGGCAGGGAAGGGAGCTTCTCCTGCCCTGGCTTCCTGAAAGCAGGGTTTGCTTCTCGGAGTCTGGCATGCAGGGCAACAGGGACTGTGTTTTAGAAACTGACACCCTGAAACCGTGGGGAAGTCCACATATCTCACTGGGTCCCAGTGCCTCTGGTCTGCCCTGCCATGCCGGCTTTGTTTGTACCTCTTAAAACACACAGCTCCACCCTGGCAGACTTCTCTTTAGGGCCTGCTCTCAGAGGGGAGAACACTGTTCTCCAGGTCTAAAGAGGGCTCTTAGCTGCTACTGAAATGGACTTTCATATGGCACTCACTAGGTAGGAAAAAAAAAGAAAGGTCTCTTCTGTTCTTTGCCCACATGTGCTACTATTAATAGCTCACTGTGCTGAAGTGTCAGCTATCTAGAGAACAGGAGAACCATCTGAAACAAACAGCACATCAGTGGTTCCCTCAGCCAATGTATTGCTGCTTCTACAGAGGGGGCAGCCCTGAACAGGAATGCTGGCCTCAAGCTCTGAGCAAGCAAATGTGTAATTAATGTGATGAAAAAGCCAAACAGTACCCCAAATGGAATTATGGGGTTCTGTGTCAATGTCCTCAAAATAACTGGACACTCTGGGGTTTTCAGACTAGGAATGGGTAAAAAGATATCCTCAATTTCCTTGCACTTGGCCAGGCAGGTCAGAGTGTGTACTTGATGTTGGGTCTTTAAAATTCCTCAGTCTTCCTGTCTTATTCTATCGTGGATCGGCCTTAATTGTTAGTATTTTCCTATTTTCTGCTGGTTTTTAAAAAACAGTAGGTCATAGATCCCAGATCCCAGTAATAAATTTCATATTTCCTAAACTTCAAAAATAATATTTCCTAAAAGCAAAAAAAAAGGTTTTTCATCAGTATCCACATTTTCATATTATTTTGGAGATCTTTTTTTCTCTTTCTCACCCCTTACAATTCTTTAAATCTACCTTCTTGCTCAGATTATCCCAGACCCAACCATCTGGGAATGTTACTTACAACCAGAATATGATTGTTTTAATTAGAAAATTATTTGTGATGCCTCTCACAGATATGGAATGAATAAAATTGACTTATACCCTACTATTATTTTTTACGTTTAGCACGCCACTGACTTTTTGGGGTGGAAATTTTAGTGATGGGGTTAAAATGTCAGTTTCAAAATGAACAACTTAAATAATGAAACATTTTTCAGTGATTTCACATTAATTAGATCATGTCAAATTTATTTCATGTCAGATGCTAGAAAAAAGAGAAAGTTTTATGAATTTACCAGTGGCGTCTTGAATAGGTTGGCTGACTGGGTGCAGGGATGCTGGGGACCCTGCCTGAGTATTCTGGGAGCAGAATCATTTATGCATAAACGGGCCCCATGGCCTATAGCAAAGCTGTTTCGTGCACATCCTGCCATTCACTCCCTGATTTATTTCCGATGTGAACCTTTATCAAAATGTCCACACTGACAAGAGGGGGCAAAGGCAGATAATAATAGAGATATCTAATGGAGCAGGGTTGCATTGGAATTGGACCAAATCTTCCTTTTACCAGACTTTGAATGCAAAATGAATCACTCAGATTTATATGGAGGTGGAAGCTCCACAAGGTCCAGATCAGGGCAAAATAGGGTTACAATTCAATAAAACGCGTGGCAATGCTTTATTGACTAATGAACCTACCGTGCCGCCAACTGTTGTATTTTACTGTCGCAGACCATAACTGCCTGGCAATTACATTGTGAGTGTTTGCTAAAGACGTGCCTGTCTTTTCCCCAGATCTGCAAACAGGTTCCGCGAGAGAAGCTCTGGAAAAGCAGGTCGCACACCTTTCCCGAGTCTTCTGGGGCTAAAAGCCAGGCACCGATAATAACAGTGCAAACAAGTTGATGCTGCTATTTTTAAATAAGCTGTTATTATTGACTAACAGAGGTTGTCGTGGGTGGGATGACAAAGCCTCAGGAGCCCAGAGTTGCTGCGAAGACTTCCACCAGAGAGCTCGTTAATGAGAAACAGCTAAGTGCAGAGTTAAACGCCTGCCGCCGTCCTTTCTGCTCTGTCTTCTCTGGAGGACAGCGAGCGGAGCTGCTGCCCATGTGCTCTGGCCGTGACCTCTTCAGCCCCTGCCATTCCCCAAACATTTTGCCTATGAGTGTATCATGTCATCAGATAAGGCCAGGAGCCCAGGACTTACAGTGGCAGAGAAGGTGGCTGTTTGCCAATAACCAGGGGTATTTATAATATAAAAAATAGAGCAGTCACCGCTGTAGGTGGCTCTGCTCCCACAATACACAGCCCACACATGTCCTAATGCATGAGCTAGAACCATTGCAATGGGACTCTTTGCACACTTGCATACACACAGAGTGATGGACTAAGTTTCTTCAAATTATTCTGAGCCTCAGTACATTTAAAATGAACTTCAGTTTAGGAAAGTTCAGTGCCTGTGGTACCAGAGCCATTTTGTGATGTAAAAGGTGCCTGGTGGCTCCAGCAGGGCAGAATCAGCATGCAGGGCTTCTGCAGCATAGTGCTCTGAGAGGCTGGACCAGAGGGGACCAATCAAGCGGTCAGGTGAGCCAGCACCATGGTTGCTCCCAACTCTCTGTGTCTGTAAATGCTGCTTAAGAGCCGGTTGGCCCGTGTATAGGGATGTGCTGGGGAAGAAATATTGAAGCTCATGGATTATTTAGAGTAAAGGCTAGTTGCAGAGTGATTCAGAGAGTATGGTTTCCTCTTAATATTTTTAAAACAACGAAACATACTGAACATATTTCCATGTTAGTAAATGTGTGCAAATGATCTAGAAAGAGCCAGATCACCCTAAGAATAATGCTTATTTACATTATACAGTGCTAACATAGTGCCAGGCACTGTTCTAAATATTTTACAAATATTAACATGGCTATGATGTTCACAACAATCCTATGGGACAGTTGCCATCTGATCTTCATTCTCTTCAAGCACAGAGAGGTGAAGTCACTTTCCAAGTTCACACAGCACAAAGCAGCAGAATGAGGACTCGACCCCAGACCTGGGGCTCTAAAATCCATGCCTATAACCCTGCACCATCTGCCTCCTGCTGTGAGGAGGTGGCATTTAGATGGGATGAAGTTAATGGCAGTGATCAAAGGGAGCTTCAGGCTGACCTCTTATGTCTTAGCTTTTAACTGCTAAATCTTAAGCACTTATTATTTGTGAATTGTGTAATAAGTTATGTTCATACAAACTATGTAAGTCCAGCCTGAATGCTACAGTGTGATGTCAGAGCCTGTGTTCCATTTCATGGTTTGATCAGTTTGGCGAAGCAGTACAATCCCAGTTGTTGCAGACTAAAGAGAAGAGCAGAGCAAGACTTGGTACGTACAGGCGATGTGTTCTCTCCAAGGACAGGCTGTGTGGCACACAGTGCGATGGACATATGAAAGTTTCGCTGTGTTAGGTGAAACACAGGGAGACCATCCCAGGGCACACACCAAGGCAGGCCTGCACAAAACCATATACAACACACTCTGTGGCACTTACTGCCACTCACCGTGAATGACCTTTTACATTAGAGCAGGACAAATCGATGGTGCTGAATTAATATTGTTGATTTAAATTCCATTGGTTTGTAATATTTTCTATCTAAATTGAATAGTTTTGTGGTTTTGTTTACATTTAATTTGCAAATCTGTTCTGGTTGCAGTTGTACAAAAGTTTTGAGTTTCAGTTGTACAAAATGGTAAGATGGGAAGAAACAGCCTGAAACACGTCCCCTGCCCATTTCCCCACCCCACACACATCAGGGGCATCCATCCCCTGAGGCTGCTCGTGCCCCGTCCTCTCCCTGTCTGCCCTCTTCTCTCCTTGGTGGGCCTGTGAGTTATCCCCCCTTGACCAGTTACTCCCCCAGGGTGGCACTGTCCCTGGTTTACCTTTGGGTCCCACCCTTACCCCATGTCTGACCTGTAGGAGACTTTAGCTTAGTGTTTTAAAATACACTCTATAAAAGGAATAGGAAAGCTTCTTTATGCTAAAGAGTTAGTGGGTTGTGTTGGAAACGGAATACATTTCTAAAAGGGTATGACAATTTCCACATAAAAAGTCTAAAGACAGGATT
Organism: Daubentonia madagascariensis; assembly: GCA_023783475.1. Taxonomy (NCBI): domain Eukaryota; kingdom Metazoa; phylum Chordata; class Mammalia; order Primates; family Daubentoniidae; genus Daubentonia; species Daubentonia madagascariensis. The sequence goes on along the minus strand of JAKFHU010002206.1, from coordinate 2,447,657 downwards.
CCAGTCACCACAGGACTTGAGGAATATAGCGTCCATCTATCCATGTTTCATGTTGCCCTTGGGGGTTGTGATGAGGAGGAAGGTCTTCAGCTGGCAGTATGTTCCTGAGTCTCCAAGTCTCCAGCTTTCAGGTAAAGGGCATCGTTGGAGAGGAGGTGCGGGGAGAGAAAGAGGCTTATGGGACATTTGGCTAAAAAGAACCTTCCTGTAGCTCAGGTGTCCAGGCTTCTGTGCCTCGAGCCTGCCTCCAGCACGGTGGGAAGACTCAGGGATGTAGCCAGGTCTGTGTGCATACCGTACTTCCTCTCTGGACCTCTGTCTTCCCAACAATAAAATGAAAGGTTTGAAGACTAATGTCCAAAGGCCTTCCAGTGTGAGACCCTTGTGAGACCCAGACTGACTGCATGCACTTTCGAGGATGACTTCCTGGTATGGGCCTGCCCAGTTTCAGTGGCTCAATTCCCTCCCACCAGCCGGGGGACCCTGTCACCAGTGTGTCTGCTGCTGAGTTCTCTGAGCTTACCAGAAGGAAGGCTGACCCACCCCTCCTTCATTGCCAAGTCAATGGGGAAACATCTGGCTGTGTGAAGGGGTTGATCTGCCTCCGCTCAAACTCCAAATGCAAAGCCCAGGGCTGTGAACATAATGGGAATTTGTGACACTCAGTGGAGAACTTTGGGCCCATAAACCATAGATAGTATGTAGTTGCTCATCTGTGACAGACATAATAGGGATAATTGTCACTTAATAAGTAATCCAAGGCTAATTAAATGCTACTAATATACATTGCAAAGGTTCTTTTTTTCTCTTACACTTTTCAGAACATTCTGCATGAAATGGTATAGGGGAGACTCCTGCATGTAAAAAATGAAGAAAACACAAGAAAAAAATTCCATCGTGATGGAGCTGAGAAAAATTGATCACTCAATTCTTGGAATCCCTTCACACATATAAAAGCAGGTAGGTCCACAGAGCTTGGGGAGGGGATGGGGCATAATGGCCAGGACATCCCTGCAGGCTTTCAATCAGTGTAGTTAAGGTGTTAGCCCTGCCTAGCCAGTCTCTCCTCCCACGTGGTAGTCTCTCCGTGGGCAGGTGCCATGCCTAATTGAGTCAGCTACATGGCACTGGATTTCATGCAATGCATTGGAGATACTGTTGGAAAAACTTCCCATGCTTTATACTTGAGATAAGTTGACTCTGAGGGGAAGCTTTGCTCACCCTGGGATGGAAGGATGTAGTGGGTATGAGATGCATTCTCCCAGCTACGGAGAAGGCTGGTGACAGACAACTCTCAGCCAGATTCCTCTCTGAGATTGCCCTCTGCTGAAGAAAGCTGCCTTCCTAAGGTCACACCACTCTGTGGGGTCAGACCACTCCCAGGCACTGGTGGAGGCCAGGGTACAAAGCTGGGGGTTTCTGTCTTAGGTTGTCTTAGTCCATTTGGGCTGCTATAACAAAAATACTCTGGAATGGATGGGTTATAAACAACAGAAACTTATTTCTCACAGTTCTGGAGGCTGGAAGTCCAACATCAAGGCTCTGGAAGATTTGTGTCTGGTGAGGACCCTCTTCCTGGTTCCCAGAGGGCCATCTTCCTGGCATCCTCACATGGCAGAAGGGATGAGGCAGTTTTCCAGGGCCTCTTCTATAAGGGCTGTGATCTGATTCATGTGGGCTCTGTCCTCATGATCTAATCCTGTCCCAAAGTCCCCAACTCCTAATGCCATCCCACTGGGGGTTAGGATTTCAGTGCATGAATTTGGGCGGACACAAACATTCAGTCTAGAGCATAGCTCCGGAGTTTCCTGTGGGAGTGGCTGAGGCCTTGGGTGTGACTGCATCCCGGTTCACCTTCCCCTCTGCTCAGTCCTCAATTAAGACACCTGCCTGCAAATCCCGGGTTCACAGTTTGACTCTAGGCTCCCCTCCCCCATGCCCCACTGTGGTGGCTGAGGCATGCGGAGCACACCGCCACGTGTGAGGATTCAATCCAACATTCACACCCTCATTCTCTGCCCCCTGATGCTGTAGTCGGGCTCTTGGCCTGACCCAGGAGTTCCTGTGAAATGACCTCTGAAGGAGTGTCCTTGGTGAGGCCTGGTGAGAGGTGCAGGGCACAGGAGAGGCCAGCAGGACATGGTCTCAGGGACTGTGTAGCCTTGGGTCCATGGAGAGGGTTCTGGGTATAGACTGCAACTGGAGGAAAGTTCCCGACCTTGTAAATGAGTCAGTCACTGGCTGTGGCTACCCTGGGGAGGGGTGACAGGGGCATAGCTTCCCAGGGCTGGCAGCTCCCATACACAGAGGCGGTTCTCCAGAGAACGGGCACCTGGGAGCCGTTCCCATGTGCACTGCATGTGGAGGATGGAGGCACTGGCTTCTGTGGGCCACCTGGGTGAGGGACCATGATGTCTGCCACACTGCTTGTTCTGATGCCAGAGAAAACATTTGTCCCCTGTGAGCTGTGTCTACCTGGGCCCAGGTGACTCATTCTACTCATTTCCTGTCTCAACTGCTGAGTCCATCTCTGGTGGTCATATCACAGATAATTTTTTAAAGAGAAAGAATAATCGGTCATATATTTTTATAGTTTTTTTAGGCCCTTTCTCATCACACTTGCCTCTTTTCTTTCAGACCACATTGAGTTAGGTGGGGCTGGCACTGCTGTCCCACTTCACAGACTGGGAGGACTGAGCCCCCAGTGAGACTGGGCTCCACCAAAAGCTACCCAGTTAGAGGCAGAGCTGAGCTCAAACGCAACCCTCCAGTGTACATCCCAGGGTCCTGGAAACCAGGCAGAGGCTCCCGTGATGCCACCAGGAGAAGAGGTACCCAGGTCATGGTCTGTGCAGTGCACAGCCTGTGCAGCTGTACACAGTGTCCCTGCCCCTGGCCAGGCTGACTGGAGCTGGCATCAGACCACCCTCATGACCCTGGAGATTCAATGCTAGCATGAGCCAGCCATACTTCACTAGTATCCTGCATTCTGCCCTGCATCACACCAGTTTCTTTTCTTTCTCAAAGTTTCTGTTCCTCAAAACTTAAACGCTTGCACTGGTTTGGGGCTTGTCATAATGGCTCTGGTTCCAACCAGACCTATCTGCCTGAAACTGGCCTGCCAACTGGCAGTCCTGCCCCTGCCCACTGACATTGTTCTTAGCTCCCAGTCCTGCAAGGATGTTGGCTCAGCACATCTTTTGATGCTGGGTCAGAGGTCACCAACAAGTCTAAGAATTGTTGCACATGGGTGTCTTCCTGGCACACTGAACTCTGGCCGGGACTCAGGGTAGCATTATCTGGTGCACAAGTGTGGCCAGAGCCCCTCATGAGCTCTGTGGGTAGGACAGGCTCCAGCCCTCTCCAGTGCTCAGATGTTGGACTCTCAGGGAGTTCAGGAGCAGATCCTCACACTGACGGAAGGTTGGATTGAGGCTCCCGCCACTCTGAATTCTGTAATTCTAGGGCCCAAACTGTACCCCTTAGAAATAAAGAGAGAGGACAACAACTCACCATTTGGAAAGTTGGCCCATTTGCTGAGGTCTGTCCAGTCAAGGCTTCTGCAAAGCAGTCTGCCAACGGGCTGCAGCTAGGATCTTAGCAGGTCCCTGTGATCTCCAATGGCCATTAGTGCCAGACGCATGGTTTTCTGCAGGATTGGTACAAATAGCGTGGTGCACGCCACTGTGCACTGAAAGGGAGTGGGCTTGGGAGATGGGCAGACAGATCTATGCTGACAGAGATGAAAGAAGGTGTTATTTTGCAGGGGGGGGCTGGATCTGAGTTCAGAAGACCTGCACCGCGACCTTGGCCAACTAGGGGATGCCGCCAGGCTGCCGTTTCTTCATCTGAAAAATGGGGACAGTGATTCCCCGTGGCCTGCCTCACGGCGTGGCTTTGGAAATTGAATGGGTAGACGTGAAAGCTGAGTGCACGCACGGTGCTCGGCAGAGGTACACGCGTGTGTAACAGACCTGCCCCAGCCCTCTCCTGGGCTTGTGCTGAAGGAAGCCTGGGATCTCACCTCTGTCCTGTCCCTCACTCTCCGTGTCCCCCGGTGCCTCCTCTCCCATGGTGCCATCGGGGCTCCTTCCTTCTGGAGGAAAGCAGCCACATGCAAGGGGCCCTGCCACCTCCTGCTTCCACTGCCAGCGCTCTCTGCGTCCTGAGGTCAGTCACTCCCTTTCCGCTTTTTTTTTAAAGGTTCGTTTCTTTTCAGAAACCCACGCAGAGCAGGGGGGAGCCCCACATAGCTTCCACCTCTCTCATATACAGTAGCTTGTTTTACGACTTTGTTTTAAAAACTACTGGCTTAGGGTGCAATAACACAGATGTCTTTGCCTCACAAGAGAACCGTGAATTTCCACTTCTCTCTCCTCCGTGACAGCTCCATTACCTTCCATGGATAGTCTCTTCTTTGGCCCTGGAAAAAAAGAGAAAAAAAAAATGGTGTTTTCTCCCGCCATCGTCCCTCACGCTAGGGCCACCGGATCAATAGAGCCGGCGCCCACTCTCCCTCCCTGGGCCCCCCGCGAGGCTTCGGGAGGTGGCCCTGTCGGCGGCCTCGTGGTGGTAGGGAAGACTTAATGTCCACATCCCCAAAGGGGTGCTAAAGCCATCGCCAAAGAAATATCTGTTTTCTTGAGTGCGTCCTGCAGGCGTTTCCGTAAGTGGTGGCAACCCAGTGGCGGGGAAACTTTGTCGGCTGCCTTACTAAATCTTCACCTGCCCGACCTCAGCCTGACAACTTCTTAGCACGCGCGGAGAGCAGTCAATGCTCCGCCAGGGCCCAGAGCTCCATCAGCCTCTCGCCAGTGTCGGAGCCCGGCTGGGTGAGAGGAAGGAGCCGGGAGGCAGATTTACACACACATCACGGCGGGCACGCGGCGAGGAGGCAGCCTGTCCTGTGCTCGCATGCAGAACTCTTCCTGCTCTGTAACATGTCAGACTGTCATGTTGCCTCTTCCCCGTGTGTAAGTGGTAAGGTGTGAGTTTAATTAGCATAGAACAAAATTTCTTACTCTCTAATAATAACACCTTGGATTTTTATGTTACCTGCTCTCCAAGGAGCTCAAAGCATTAAAAAAAAAATGTGCTGCTTCTTTTTGTGTCTTCATACTCCAGAGAGGAAGATCATAGCCCCATTTCACAGAAAGGGAGGCCAAGGCTCACTAAACTGCCGAGGGAGCTTAACCTTGGCCTCCTAACTTAACAGTTTGCCTTTTGCGCTGGGCAGAATCTGTGGGCTTGATTTCCTGGAAAAGAAGGATGATGGGACCTTCAATGTAGGGGTTGCAATGGCAGGTGCCTGCGGACACTTCAAGTAACATTCCACCTACAAGGGGAAGCCCAGCTCTGGGTAAGTGTTGACACGCAACAATGCAAACCCAGCCTTGCCAGGCCTTCTAATATTGATGTACACAAATGCTGACCAAAAAGCAAAAAGAAGAAGATAAAACCCCACCCCTTGTACCAACTGTGCTCCTTTTTGGCCACCACCCCTAGGCCTCCAGTGTGTGACTTTAGACGAAAGCCTTGCTTGAACAAGGCAAGCGCCCTGGCCGGTGCTTGGCAGATGAGGGTTGGCTGGGAAACACATGGCCTGTAGGAAGAGTTGGAGGCTATGCTCTAATTTTAGTGTGAGGTGATGGGTCCCTGAATCACAGCAGTGGCAGTGGAGAGAAACAGGAGGGGCCCCAAGAGGTGGAGGGAAAGAACTAATGAATGTGGTCCACTGAATGAGCTTAGTTTTAGATGATTCCAGCTGGAGGTCCTGGAGTCAGGAGGTGAGTGGACTGAAGAGCTGAGAGCTCACTTATGGGATGCAGGACCTGGGAAGGCTGAGGATGAGGGGCTCGGCAGGACGTCCTCCAGGTAGCCACAGGACAGACAGGAAGCAGTGCCCTATGTCCTGGATGTTTTCAGACTTCTGGATTCTATGGGGGAGTTAATGTGATTTAAAAAATGTGAGATCAATTTGGTCTCCAAGTTGGGGCTGCTGACTTTTTATTTGGCTATGTGAGTACATGAAAATAAACAAATAACTACCATCTCTATGCTGTCTCAGGAAAAAACAAATGCTCCCCCAGTAAAGAAGGACATACTTCATTATAAACTGTCCTTTAAAGTGAATACATTTAGCTTCGTAAAAAACTTACTCCTTGGCCTTTCTTTTTATTTATTTTAACACAAAATGACACTGGTCCTTGGGTTGCTGTTTGAGATCCTCTGCTCTGACCCTCCAGAAGGACCTGAGAGGAAGCACTAAAGTGGAATTTAGCGGTAGTCACAGGAGGGGAGATGGTGAATTTGGGAGCATGAAGGAGCCCCCCAAGCACCACCTAGGTGGGGTGGGAAAGGAGAAAAAGCAGAAGGCAGGTCTAAGACCTGGAGGGGATTCTCAGTCAAAGGCTTGAGGAAGAAGACTGGGGGACAAGGGAATTGGGAGGGTTGTGTGTACAGGTGCGGGACAGCAAGAGGGGCTCATGGGAAGACGCACTGGAAGGTAGAACAGCCTTGTTGGCTCTGCGGGGGTCTTGGGCTGCCAACATGCTTCAAAATCATAGGAGCCCTACCCTCTTCATTTTAGGGGCAGAGACACCAGCCTCCTGTGTCCCTACCGAGCATAAAGGCACACTGCTGAAATTCCAGGAGCAGTGACAGCCACCTGCCTCTGGACACCAAGAACAGGCAGGTGATCTCAGCTGGGCAGCTGTGTGGGGCTGCCCAGGCCCCCAGCTGCCTGAGGACCACCCCAGTGAAGGCCCCACACACTCCATAATCCACAAAGGCTGCTGGGCGGACACCTTCCGGGGAAATCGTCTGTCTCTGCATCGGGCCCTCGTGCTGACGTTGATAAAGCTTCTCCAGACGCTTGGGCAAGAGCCTTTCACCGGGATGGGGATTAACCGTGGCTATTAGTGTTTGTGGAGAGGGGAAGCCTCCTCTTCCTTCATCAGAAGTGTGTGCTTCCTGGGGATTAGGAGTTAATGTATCTGGAACGGCATTAGCTTGTCCAGGTTTTGTGGTCTCCCTAGAAGTCATAATCCAGGGCTCCCACGAGCCACCTGGCTGCAGTTCCACTTGGATCAGGGTTTGCCATTAAATGCAATGAGGAGCTTGGGCCATTTATCACAGTGAATCTGGGAGGAAACGGCCAGTCCTCCAAATCGGAGCTGTGTTCCCCTGCCAGGAGCTAGGTAGGGCTAGCAGTGCTGGATTTCTGGGATGAGTTGTCTGGTTGTAAAAATGGTACCATTCATTTAGTTCCTCCTTTGTGTCTTGTCCATGAGGGAATGAATTCCACTGATTTGCATATCCATTCACTCACTTATTAAATGTTTACTAAACTCTTACCATGTACCAGGCCCTGTTTGAGGTGCTGTAATCAGATACCACTCCTGTCTCATATTCTAGGAAAGAAGACAGACATAAACAAAAGCCTAAGTAATTTCAAAAGATAATAAATGCTCAAAAGAAAACTAAAAGGTTAATATGATAAAGAGTGACTGGGCTATTTTAGACAGAATAATTAGGGAAGGTCTCTCTCAAGGAGGTGGCATCTGAGTGGACCTGAGTCCACCCGGGGCTGAGGGTTGGGAAGATTATTCCAGGCAGAGACAACAGCAAGTTCCAAGGCTTTGGGGCAGGAATAAGCATGACATATTTGAGGAATGGAAAAAAGATCATTATGGCTGGAACAAAATGAGCAAGACAGGACCAGTAGATGAGTTTGGAACGGAGGCAGAGTCAGATAACATAGGGCCTTGTAGGTCATGGTGAGGATTTGGGATTGTAGTATAGTCTCAAGGGAAACCATCAAAGAGCTGTAAGCATAGATGTGGTGTGTCAGTCAGGTTAGGAGAGGTTGTGCTGCAGTAATAAACAACTTTGAAAATTCCTGAACTCAAGACCATCTCTCCCTAGGCAGGGCGCGGGTGGGTGGGGGTGGGAATCTGTTTCTCACCGTGCTTGTTAGCAGTCTCAGGCCGACAGACAGTCCACCACCTGGAGTGTTGTTGGCCCCCCAGGATGAAGGGCAGGTGGCAAATCACATACTCTAAAAGACTCAGGTAACATCTGTCACATTTCATTGACAAAGTCAGTCATCCATTCTTGCCTACCCTCAGAAATATTTGCTGCTAGCATCTAGTGACTCCCACACAGGGCACATGCTGGTGGAGACAGACCCCAGGGACCCGGTGACCATGGACCCCATGTTCCGACAGAAGGCTAATCCAGCCGTTGAGTTTGATTGCTGATGTGGTAGTAGAAACTGCAGTTGTTGCTCTGACCTTTTCCAAAACAGCTGGGAGGGAGCGCCGAGAACGCAGCTATTAGGGATGCCACCAGGTGCCACGGCCCCTGGCCTGCTCCGTGCCTGTGAGCACCTAGCACTGTCCTCCTTCACAGCAGCCCCAGCAAGGCACCTGCCTGGATTGGGCAGCACTGACAGTGCAGACGCCAGATGTTCCTGCCTCCATGGAGGAGCATGGGATATGCCAACGAGGCCCCTAAAATTCTCTTTTGCTGTCACTGACTCTAATCCCAGGTGGCTTTGACTCCCCCAGGGCCCCAGCCACTGTGATGGTTACTGTGTGGACGTCCCTCCTGCTGGTTCTTTCCTCTGCTTTCCTGCTGTCTCTTTCTCCAGCCTGGGCTTGCCCAGAGTGAGTGGACTCCCCATGGGCTACGCCCCTCCACCTCTGCGGGTCCTCCGCAGACCTCTGGTTGCCATTGAAGCATCAAGGAATCTCTGACAGAGTGACCACTCATTGATCAGACTCTGAAGAGGCAAAAAGTGGCCTTTTCTTAGGCAGGGCAGAGGCCCTTCCCAGTAACCATCAGATCAAATTCTGTCCTTCCTCAAGCTCTGCTGAGAGGTGAGGGATGAGCTTCCTGGACCACCTGCCCTGGCTGATACCCTGGCCTTCTGTACTTCTTTCCTGAGACCCTCACACTGCTGTCAGTACAGAAAGCTAGTTCCCAGGCCTCACCCACAGCCTCTTTCTGGCCCACCTTGAATGGCTCAGGCTTGTACCTCAGAGTGTGATGGTCCTGGCAGGTGTCTGCTGCCTTCTGGCCTGCTTGACGCTGTTCTCCCATCACTGGCAGACTTGTCTCTCGTCTCCTGCACCAAAGGCTGAAACCTTGACTCCTCTTTCTCTTGCCTCCCTGTATGCTAAGGACAACCCTGAGCATTCAAGAGGACCTCACTGAAAGCTCACTGATTTGAATTGTGTTTTGTGAAAATGCAAGAAGATCACAAGGTTAGGTCTGCAGTGCATGGGTGGGGAGGAAAGTTGTCACCTACAAGGCTTAGGCCAAAAACATGGGCTCAACTCCACCCTCTCATGGGAGACAGAATCATTGGCTCTACTCCTGTCTTTGTACTGACTTCCCACATGGCCTGAGCCATTTCTTTCCCCTCTGTAGGCCCAGATTCCCCTTCTGAACCATGAGGAGGATGTGAATCATTCAAGTAGAACAGTCTTAAATTTGACACTTGACTCCTCTCCTCACTAAGCCAGTCACAGTGAGTGTGTCAGGGTGACAGAGGGGCTGCCTAGGGGAAGGATTAACATGCATTTGCCATTTTCATGGCTTACCTCTTCTCCCTATCAAGCCGAGCATCTCTCCTGCTACCCCACCTGGTGCCACTCTGATCCCCTTCACCGCCAACCCCCTGTGGTGACTGCTGGGATGGGCTGCCCAGATCGCCCTTCAGGGGTCCAGGACTTACTCCCTCCACTGCCAGGAGAGCCCCTGGCAGACAGCCCTCAGCTGCCAGCCCCTTCGGGATTGCCTCGGCTGAAGACCACAGCCTTGCCCAAGGTCTACAGGTGTCCCAGGCAGAGGCCCAGTGTGGATTGATGGGGAGGGATGTGAAAAGGCCACGTTGGCACTATCTCCCCAGAGCGAGACAGCTGTGAAGGGTCACCCCATCCTCAGGCCTCTCTGCAAGGCTGACTGTGGATTCCACTGAGGCTGCGTGACAGCCCCACTCCCCATGTCCTCTTCTGCTCAGTTCTGTTTCCTTCTTTTCCCTTCCTTGCCATGGATGGGTATCCCACGAGCACTCATTAACAAACTCCTGCACACTAATCCCCTTCTCAATAGTCTACTTCCCAGGAGACCCGGCCTGTGCACCACACAGGGCTGCACGGAGAGAGAGGCTGGGGACGGGGGCAGAGGTGAGAAAAAGCACACACTGAGGACAGACACTGCAGCCTCCTCCAGTCCCTTCCTCACCCCCAGAATCCTGAGCCCTGGCTTAGGGCAAGCCCTTCGGGCATGAGTTCTGCTCTCCAGCAGTTTCCCAGGAGCTCGGGTTCAGATGCACAAGGCAGATACACCTGGGTCTAACAAGTGGTTGACTAAATAGCCTTTACTTTGATCAGATGTGAGGCATTTTAAGGCAAAGTTTATATCTGCTTCTTTTTATCTAATATGGAACCTGTGATCTCACCTAAAAAGGGAGACACGATGCCAGAGTAGACAGGAGGGTTCAGCCCCACTGTGTCAGCAGCCTCATGGTCTTGAGGCCCCGGAAGGGACAGCAGGAGCTCTCAGCTTCCTGTCTGGGACTTTGTCATTTGCCTTCACTGCCATTCCCCCTGCAGCCCATGAGCCTCTGATAGAGTGTCTCTTTGGTTGCTTTTTGCTTCCCTGGTCCTAGATGAAAAGAGGCCTTGTTCACTTGCCACAAATATTTCCCAAGTACCTCCTTGGAGCTGATCACTGTGCTGGACGCAGGAGGCTCAAAGAAGGCCAGAAACGTTGTCCTGGTGTTGAAGCATGCACAATTATGTGCAGAGGCAGAGGAACGAACTGGTTGGAGACCCAGAAGAGGGGCATCCTTCACAAAGTGGGGGTGCATCTCACAAATAAGTGGCAGTGGCTTCTGGAAGAGGCAGCACGTGAGCTGGGCCTCCAAGGAGAGGTGACTTTCCTGGGAGTTCACGCATTTTCCTGAGTTGCCCAAAGGCTCAGAGTCTCCACCAGTGCTGCAAACCACAGCGGGCTCATCGGGGCCTCTCAGGGTGAGGCAGCTGCATTTCCCATGTTTGCACCTTGGCCCTTCACATGACACCTGTCTGGGCTTCACTTTGGCCACAATCCAGAAATGTGAGCAGATGAGCTCCTGGGGCCAGAGAGGAGAATGGATTCGTGGCAGCTGCTGAGAATACAAGTGGCAACCAGGGCTTGGCGAGTTCAAGAGGAAAGGTCTCTGCCCTTCTGTTGGGAGGCCCTGAAGGTCCGATATTAGGACTAGAATGCCAGACGAGGATCCCTGGGGGGCACACAGTATGGCCTTCCTGTGGCAGACAGCAGGGAGAGGGGCTGGGCAGGGCTCAGCGACCTCACCTTGGCCAGAGCCTTGGAAATCTCCCTCCCTCCCTCCCTAGGCCTCTGTGTCTCAATTGGGAAACGTGAGTCTTGATCCAAAATAGCTTCCTCAATTTTTTTTTCTTTTGATTCATGTTCTGTTTTGAAAAACAACATGCAACAAACATGCAGTGTCCATCCACCCTGTGTCAGGCTCTGGGGTGCAGGGTGCTCCAGTGACAGGACTGTGCTCAGTGTTACTTTTATTCATTTTCTCCTTCCTTCATGCATCCCTCTGACGGTTACACTACACGCACCAGGCCCTGTTCTAGATGTTGAGGAGACAGTGCAGAACGACACGTGCAAGTCCCTACTCTTGCAATCTGGTGGAATGAGACCAAAAAAAAAAAAAAAAAAATCAGTTAACAAATAAATAAAGTGAAATTCTCCTGCCCTTCCTTCCCCAACCCCAAGAGCCGTTGCAGGAGCTAATGAGGACTCCATGTTTGTGCTCCCTAAGGAGGCCAGATGCTTTAATTGGACTTAACTTTCTCCAACATTTCATAGGAAAAGGATAGTTTGTTTTTAATTATAAAGAGATGATATATCCTGAATACGCCTCTTCAAAGAATGCTGCCCTTCCCCACACATTCTGATCTGCTCTGACCCTTGTTTGAAACTCATTTGGGTAAATGGACCAAGGAAAAAATTTCTGTTCTATCAAAGGGGAAACTGAGGCACTGAGGCAGCCAGGCAGAGAACGCCCCTATTCCTAACCTCTTGCGGGATGTTGCCAAAGTCCCTCTCTGAGCAGGGTGGGGACTTGGGGAGGTCATGCTGCTTTCCCCACACATATTGCCCGTGTTTGCCCCTAGGGAGAGCAGGGAAGGGTGGGGCCCTGTGGAGTGAATCTTGATGTGATGTGGTGAATGCAGCAAAGTGGGTGGTCTGGGTTGGCCCAGCTAACAAGCATTTTTGTCTTGTTTGGTTTTTGTGTGCCTTTGTTTATTTTTGCCTTAGTAGCACAGACTGACTTTTGATGTTGTACAACATCTGACTTTCTCTCTCCTTCCGTCCAGGCTCAGTTCACTTTGCTTCGATCTGGAACTGATTTCTCAGTTTTTCCCTCTGTAGACTGTGGGGTTTCAGGGACAGCCAAACTGCAAAGCTGAGAGGCGTTCTCTGGAATACCAAGGGTGGGTTTGGAAATGCTGCCGGAGGGGCGGTGGCCCCAGCTGGGTCTATTGCAGGGCCAGACATCTGCTTGGATGTGGGAATCACCAGCTACTTAGCTTCCTGCACAGGAAATAACCCCAGGTACTTACAAGTTGTATTTGGAGAAATAGAAATACTTGCACTTACCCAGCTGTCTTAGAAAATTTGATAAAATCTGAAAGATGTTCAGGTAATAAATCTAATTCCAAACTATGGAGCCTGAGATGTAGACTAACTTTCAGGCAGGGAAATGGATGGGTGCCCCCAGGTCTGTCACTGTGGGCACTGCTTACTAAGGCATTCAACCCACTCAACCAACACCTTCAGAGAACCCAGCTGATCGAGGCACAGTGCTTGGTACCAGGGCTCCAGCAACGAATACAACATAGTTTCTGCCCTGACACACAATACTGTCTACCTGGGGTGGAGCCTGGGGTGGCAACAGAGAGGTAACAAAGCCACGTGATGTGAGCTGCCACTTACGGCTGCCATGGTAGCAGGGGAAAGGAACCCAGACCCCAATCTCTGGGTTGGGAGGTTGCGAAGCAGGGTGCAGACATAAGAGAGTGCTACAGAGAGGATGCAGCAATGAAGGTTAAACTTGAGGGATAATTATGTAGACAAAGGTGTCCTAGGCAGAGTGGACAAGGTGAACAAAGACCCAGAGATAAAAGACAAATTTGTATTTTCAGGGAACTGAACAAGTTCAGGGTTTCTGGATTATGACATATAATGTGGGTGGCAAATAATGACCCACCCTAAGAAGGCAGGTGAGTTCCATCTTAAAGACCCTTGGAAACCATGTCAAGGATGGAGGCACTCTGCAGTAGCAGCTAGGCATGCAAGCTACAAAGTCAGATTTGCATTGAGCAAGATGATCTGGCTGCATTATGGAAAATATGTTGGAATATAGTGGAGGCTGGCAAGATGGAAGCTGTTGTATTGATCTGGTGAGAGAAAGTGGTGGTGGGAACCTGAGTAGTGACAGTGTTAATGGCAAGAATGGGCAGGTGTAGGAATCAATACAATTTGGTGATTGATTATGTAACGGTTGTACCAGAGGGGGAGGGGTCCAGGTCATTGATCCTTAGAAGAAGAACCCAAGGCAGGTGAGAGAGAGGTGGCTGGTGGTTAACCTTGGAGACACTCATGAGATAGCCAAGATGAGATGCCCAGAAAATTTAGATTTGAAGTCACATTTGAAGCCAAAGAGGAAAGGTAAAGCTTGTCTATGGAGTTTACACGGTAAAAAGAGAAAAAATAAAATAAAATAAATCCCAAGGAAATTACATGTTTAATGGAGAGATCATGAAAAGTAAGTCTATGAAGGAGCCCAAAAAGGGGTGGCCAAAAGATAGCAACCAAAGAACCCAGGAGGATGTGGTTTCTTGTAAGCCAAACCTTCAAGAAGTAGCACTGCCTTTGTGCTTGTGGAAAAAAACAGGCTAGCTAAGAACGGAAAAGCATCCTTTGTCTGCAAGCGTGCTGGCGACCCAGGTTAGAGGAGAGGGCTCAGAAGCCACACGGCGGTGAGTTAAAGATGGGACAGAGCAAGGGGGAGTGTGGACAGCAAGAGAAGACAACTCTTTCAAAACATGGCTCATTGCCAGGGCAAAAAGGTCCTTAGGACTGTAGGAGGTATCATTTTAAATTTATTTATAAAGTTGGAAGACATCTAAGTTGTTTAATTGTTGGAAGGAAGGAGAAGAGAGAAGAGACAGTGGGAGATGTTAAAATACAGAAGAAAAGCAGTGAGTCCATCCAGCCCCAGCACCCGGGGAGCAGGGGTGGAATAGCACTGACGCAGAGGGGACCCCCAGTACAGGGAGGAAAGGCTTTTCCATGGCAATGGGAGAGAAGGAAGAGGCTGAGGGAGAGAGGTGGGAGGTAGGACACCAGAAAAGCGTAGAGAAGTTCTGAAATAATCACTTGAGAGAATTTCCTACCCTGGAGAGAAATTCGGGTGGGCAACCTCAGAGGAGTGGTCAGCAGGGTGGAGGGCTCCGCTGAGCCTGGGAGCCTTGAGTACTACAGCGTCCAGCTCGCAGAAGAGCGTGATGTTTCTCCAGTGTTCCTGGCCACCACGGTGCGGAAGCAAAGGAGGGAGACAAATGATTGACTCAGGACTGTGGTTCTGCCAGGGTGAGGCATAAACAACGAAAGGAACCATGCCATGGAAGACACTCACTCACATGAGAACAGTTGAAACAAAAGACCGGCGAGACCAGATGAGGAAACAAATGCAGAGGGCCCTGCCAGGAAGGGAAAAGTATTGGCATCCAGGGTGCAGAAGTCTCAGCAAAATAGAAGGAAATGTATAAAATGAAGAAACCTCCAAGAGAGCTTAGACAGGACAGGCCTGAGAATGTGATGGTTCTAGAATTTAGGATTGGAAGGAGTCGTGGTTTGGGGGGAGGGTGTAGTCCACAGGGGGTGGCCAGGCATCTGGTTGGCTGAAGTGGTGAGAGTTGCAGGTCGCTGAATCAGGCAGGGGATCAATTGTCTGTGAAGCAACAGTGAAGGACGAGAGATCGTCCATGTTAAAGCTGAGTTCACCGCTAAAGATGACAGTGTGTGGGGGTTGGGGAGAGGAGGATGTTGACCCAGTTCTCACAGTGCCTGGTGAAAGCAGGAGACTGGTAAATGCCAGGGATCACAAGAGGTAGAGGGTAGCCAGATGGTACTTATCTCAAAGGTGCAGAGGCAGAAGTAGAAATGGTTCCCAAAAGGCTTTGGAAAGCACAGAAGACACCGACTTCTGATCCTGACATGCCACCATAGAGGACTGCAGGGGAAGCTTGTTCCTGAAGTGTATCACCAAGACCATAGCTTTAAATATAACAGAACAAGGACATTGAAGGGATACAGTGGATTTAAGGAGGTTTTTTTAAATCAAGGAGCAGGGCTTCCATAGAGCAATTTGGAAGGCAGAGGAACATAAAGGATGTGGCCATGGAAAAGCAGACACAGCGCAGCGTGGGCCAGGGAGAGCTTGGAGGCTGGATGGCTGGAGGTCCAGGCTAGCAGAGAGGGGAGGAGGGTGAAGTCATCGCGTCGCTGGGGCTGCCAGTGAGTGGAGCAGAGAGCGCTTGCCCGCGCAAGCCAGCCAGCAGGCAGCTGGATTCATGAGTCCTTTGGATTCTCACTAGGTGCTGGAAACACTTACTGCATCAGGCACCATTGTTTCCAGAAGCATCAAGCCCAACATGCCCCAATCCTGCAGGGCCCCCAGATCAGCCAGGTGTCCACACCCACAGTGGGTCCGGTTTGTCAGGGAATTTCCAACATCTCGCCGCTGCTCTTCTGTGAGCCTCCCACCTCGCTACTGTCAGTCTTGGTCTCTGCCAGAACACTCATTCCACTTCACACAATGGATCAACGACTTTTTTTCTTCTTAAATTAGGATTCGACAGAGTGATTGTAAAATTGGGATTTTGCTCAAAAACTCTTTCTTGAAGCTTATAGAAATGACATTAGAGAGAAACTTTCTCAGCAGAGATTTGTATAAGATGTAGCCTATTGAACTGTATTTAAATATGTTGAACATAAATTATCATAAGCAAAAAGGGAAAAAAGGACAATTGTTTTATTTCCAAAAGATTTCAGCAGCTTTCATATGAGCAAGACATTATGGTCTTATCTGTTCAGATGGCTGATGTTTGGATGGCAGTTTTGTGTATCTCTGGATGAGGGCATCTCAGCTCTCAGGAAAGAGAGAATAGCCTATGGGGCATGTATTCCATGTCCCAGGTGTTGAGAATTTAAAACAAAACAAACAAACAAAAAGAACACTTTTAAAAGTACCAAAGTTTTTCTAAAGTGTGCATACTTTTCAAGGGCATGGACCCTAATTTATTGAATTTTTGGTTCCTAAACTAGTATCTAGTGCATAATAGTCCTGGTATTGTACTTAATAAGCTAAACTAAAGTCAATTTTCAAGTGACCAAATTAGAATTTAGCATGAGAAAGTCACTAGAGTTATTCTTGGGAAAAGAGTGCCTTAAGACCAAGAAGGTGGACAGAATAACCCATCTGCTGATGGTTATGGCTGAGGGCACAAGGCCTTTCTACTCTTTCTCCATATCCACCCAAGGTGACATGCTAGGGTGGCTGGAGGGGGGCTGGGCCTAATGATTTTATTTCTCTAAGACTGTGATGTCCTCTGTGTGCCTTATCTTGAGATAGATAGCATCTCCCACACTCATCCTTTGCTCTCTCCCTCTGTCCCACTTGTTCATGTGCCAGGCTCATGTCCTGCTGCTATATGCAAAGCTCACTGATGAAAGGATGGATGGATAGATGGATGGATGAAAGAACAGATGGATGGGTGGATAGATGAAAGGATGGATGAGTGGATGGATGGATGGATGGATGGATGGATGGATGGATGAAAGGATGGATGGACAGATGGTTGATGAATATAAGAAAAAAGAAAGGAAAGGAGAAATTCATCCCTGAAATCCTCCCACTGTTAGGTTCGACACCAGTCTGTAATATCCAAGAGGACATGCTAACAGAGCCCTGAGAGGCTGTGCCCCCATGTGAAGCTACTACCAACTCCCCACTGAGACCCAGGTTGAAAAGACAAGGACTTATCAGTCCAGAAAGGTCCAGGCTGAGAAGGAAGAAGATCCTTCTGTCTTCCACATCCTCAGTACAGATGCAGAGAACACAGATTTCTTTGCCAAATCTCAGAGTCTAAAACTGAAATCCACATCGTGAAGCCACCCCATTGCTATGTGTTGAGTTTAAGATCCACCAATGGTGCTTCTGCTTGGCTGAGTAAGGAATAAAGTCCCAGAATGCATGACTGTGCTCGGTGGTCCCAACTGCCTCAACAAAAGCATTCAAACAAAGGCTCACACCCTTTTCCAGGTGACCCAAGCACAGTGGACAAGTTAGAAAGGTTGGGGCAGGTGAGGTCCCAAAATCCACGTCTCTTCCTCCGGCCCTGTGTGCTCACCTCCCATTGCTCCTGTTTGCCCTCTCCCCTTCATCTCTCCCCCAGACAGGAACGAGCTTTGGTCTGACCCCATTGGAGTCTCTGCTATCTCCCCCTCCCCCGCCTCCCTTAACACCTCCTCCACCTCCTCGTCAGCCAGAACTTGTGCAAATGACACTTGGAGTCCCACCTTCCCTGGCACGTCGGATGAGGAAATGACTGGAAACCTGACAGTCTATCACTACCAGGGAGTGACAATTTAAAAAAAAAAAAAGATTCCAGTTATGAGTGTAAGTTTAAAAATGTAACTAAAAGCCTTCATCAAAGTTTAAAGAGCTTCTTGCGCTTTTAGCATTTGCTTATTCTGATTTATTGACAATGACACACCTAGGAACAGTCGTCTCTGCAGAGGCAGTGAAGTAATGGACTTTAGGGGGAGACAGAAAAGGAGAGAGAGGGGGACAAAAAGGGAAAAAACGAGAAGGTGCAGCTCACAGAAGAGAGGCCGCTGATTACAGCCCACTAATTTGTTATGCACTCCGGCAAATCAGCGGTGATTCATATGACAAATAAGGAGAAAAAATTAACAGCTGTCATGTTGTGATGTGTTAATTTCCTGACAGTCTCTGCACTGAAGCCAATTACTGATTTAAGGGCAGGGAGAGAGAGCCCTGTTCAAGCTTCTAATTAGGCTTCTTCAAGACTAAAAGGATAAAAGCAAAAATAAGAGCAAGAGAACGAGGCAGGTAGCTGGGCTCCACGAAGCTCACATGCTTTTAAAGCCCCAGTTAAATAGCTTTAAGCTTAAGTGTGTTTAAGATAAGAATTTAGAAACATTTATTCACTTTTATCCCTGACCTGGTGGTTTAGGCTTTTGTGGAGTAATAGGGAGTCGAGCGAGGCCCAGAGCTCTTGTTGCCCTCCTTCTGCACGAGTCCAGCCTCTCAGATGTAATCTACTAATAATACCTTTGTTTAGCCATGTCAACAACCATTCATCACCGTGGTAGACAAAGGGCGGTAGGTGCTCCACCAGCTTCCTACTCAGGGATCGTGCAGAACGCACACGGCCACGGCTGTGCCTCCACTGCGCTAAATGGCCCTGCTGGCACTGGCCCCAAAAGAGAGCGCCGGGGGTGGGAGGGAGTTTATTGGAGTCTGGGTGCTTAGACATCAAGGCAGCCTCCCCTCGACCCAAGAGAAGGGGGAATGTGGACATGACTGGCCTGACCTTGGCTTCTTCCAACATACTGTCTTGTCTGCTTTCGGTTACCTTATCTGTCATTTTCATGGATCCAATTGTCCAAAATATGAACAGATCCACTCTAGGACTTGAGTGGTCTCTCATGGGAAGAGTTATGGGGTACCAGCTGCTGGGAGACACACCCTTGGCCATTCTAGACATACTGAGGATTCAGCAGAGTTTCTATAGAGGCAGCTCCTCTCTGTATCAATCACCATGATCCATTAGAAAAGTGGGACTTTGAGAGACCATATGCCTCTGGGTATGACCAACTACACAGTGGCTCTCCTTTTATTGTGCCTTCCAAGAAAGTTCACTTCCCATCTGCACCCTTCACTCTTTCCTAGGGCTTGTTTAAAGGCTTTTTGTAAAATTTATTGTTTAGTTCCCAGAAACCAGCAGCCTAATGGGTTGGCAACCGGTCACTCGGGGTTCTTCCCCAGTGGATTCCCGGGAAGGGCTCCTTCCCCAGATAGACAGAAGCCTTATCTCCCAGTGCTCATGGAGTTTGCCTTGTAGGTGGGGGAAATCCACTAAAATTCTTTGGTTGCCTATAACGAGAGAGAGAGAGAGAGGGAAGGAGAGAGAGAGAAGGAGAGAGAAAACCCAACCTAAGTGGTGAGAGTGACTAAGGGACTTCTTGGCTCACAAACTGAAGAATCCAAAAAGATCTTGCATGGGGTTCAGAGTCTCAGATAGTGACCATGAGGCTTGGAATCACTGCCTTAGCCTCTTTGCTCAGCTCCCTTGGGCTGTCCACCTGCTGATGAACCACCAGAGACACATCCTGCAGGGTCACAGTTGGTTGAAAAGGGAGAACCGAGCCTCTGTTAGCCACCCGGAAGGTCCTGGGCATCACTGTGGTTGACAGGATGAGTTTGGTTGGGGAATCGACTGCAGACTTGCTTAGGCCTGGATCCCAAGCCCACCACGGAGCTGAGGGGAGAGCACACTCAGACGTAGGAGTGAGAGACAGACGGATTTCCAGAGAAAATCAGGGGGGATCCCCAAAGAAGGAGGAAGGAATACAGCAGAGGCAAACCACAAACGAGTCCCTGAGTGGATAAGTGGACCCAAAAGGGAGCCTTTGCAGAGAGCTTCTAGGTCAATTTTGATATTTATGCACTTTCTTGAGCTTCCTCATATTTGAATATATTTAAAGTGATGTTAACCAATTTTGCAGAGGGATACATAGGGAAGAGCAAGAGGTTGAAGGCAGAAGCCCGTTGGCGGTCACATCTGCAGCCAGCTCCTATTTTTGTAACACTGACCCTGGAATTCAAATAGAGAGCAGGCCTCATTTATTGCAGGGCTTTCTTTCAATAGAGATTTATCACATGTCTGGGAGTAAAACAGGCCCCTAACCTGGAGGCACTTGAGCGGCCCCGGGTGATGCAGCCCTGCTCAGGGACCTGTGTAGCCCCAGCTGAGGTCACGCCAACCCTCTGCCCCAGAGAATTGCTGCCTCTTGCTGCCCGAGTGTCTGGGTCCAGGCTAAGCACATCATTACTACAATTAAAGAATCACTCATGCGTTGACCGGTAAGGGGAAAATAGGTCCCTGGAGCCCCAGCCTCCTCCTGGATGGCTTCCTCCTTTTAGGCAGGTGGTCTGATTAAAAGGCTTCAATAGTTTATTTCATTAGGAATCACTATAGGTATTGCCTGGGACAACAAGAATCTTTCGCCATTGATTTTGTTGGTGACTGCAACCCTAAACTTGAAGGGATGGCTAAGAGGTAATTCACTGTCTCTCTAAGCTTTGCTCAATCCTGACCCATTATCTATTGAGTTGAAATATGTCAGCACAGTGAGATATTGAGTGTATGATCTTTTTTAGGAAGGTTCACTGAGTGAATAACATACATGCATTTACCTATCTAAGTGCTGTCCAACAGATGTATGATTTATTGATTTATATAGCGCCCTTCATCTACATCAAGATGTTCTCCAAGAGAGTGTCACATCCCAGGGCAGTTCTGTGCTGGCCTTGGGGGGAAGGGGTCACCTCCAGGGTGAGCAGTTTCCACCTCATCAGCCCCTCGGGGCACTGAGAAGCCCTTACGCTGTCGGGGAGACCTTGCCGGCCAACTAGGGTTTCTCGTATGAGAAGGAGGCAGACTGTGATCTGGGCTAAGCTCTCCCAGGCTGGTGGGAGGACCACTCACCAGCTGTGGTCTGAGAAGCCATCAAGATAATCCTGAACTAAAGAAGGGGACATGGGACACAGGCATGGAATTGCAGCAGAAAAAGTATGTGAGAATCCTAGGAGGGTGGCAAAGATACCGTACAAAAATACTAGGGGGATTCTGGCTTTGAGGAAAGCAAGAATACTCCATCTGACTGGAAACCTGGGCCTGGGATGGGGTAATAAGAATAAAGAGGAAAAACTGTGAAATTCCAGGACATGTGGTTTGGGGCCCCAGCAATCCAGAAAGTGGGCTGAGCCCTCCATTCCGCAGTTCCCAGCGAGACATATTAGCTGCCCTGTTTGGGTTCCAAAACTCTTCCAGTGTCTTTGAGCAGGACTTTGAGGGATGGCACCTCTGTCTCCTGGGCCCCTGACTTCTCCTCCCCTTCTGTCCCCAGCTCCCACTTTGTCCGCAGGTTCTCCCGTCTGCTTTCGTCTTCCTTCCCCACCCTCTTCCTGTTCCCACCGTTTCAGCTCTTTTGCCATCACCAGTTCTGACTATTTTAATCTCTAGTAGATTTCAATTGCACCTCAAGAGTTGTATTTGCAGTGGTGAGGGAAGCCCCCAAAGGAAACAAACAAAACCCAAACCGACAGCATGGGCAGTGTGACCAAATGTGCAAATGGGCCAGGCAGAGGTGACGTTTTGAGCCTGCCCACTCTGAAGGCTGACCAGCTCCCCACTGCATCTGGCCTCCGCTTGCCCACTCACAACTGCCCTTGCACTCAGGGCACCAGCCAGTGAAGGAGATGCTTTCGCCTTGGTGGCTTGGGTGACAATTTTGGAACCCTGAC
Organism: Daubentonia madagascariensis; assembly: GCA_023783475.1. Classification (NCBI taxonomy): domain Eukaryota; kingdom Metazoa; phylum Chordata; class Mammalia; order Primates; family Daubentoniidae; genus Daubentonia; species Daubentonia madagascariensis. The sequence continues at coordinate 2,425,945 of JAKFHU010002206.1, read as the reverse complement.
AAAGTCCATGCATGAAGACCCCATTCTTCTCGTTTGGCTTCCTCTTTTCCACCCAAAGAATATCAAGGGTTTTTTCTTTTTATCTTCCTCCTCCATGGGTACCTGTGGACTTTTACTAGTGCTTTGATTTGGCTCCAGAGCAAGGTGGCTGTTGCATTTAAAAGGCATCATTTTCTGATGTGCGTGTGGCCTTATCAGCTCCCTTCCTCCCTGCACTGCCGGGTGTTATCAGCGCAGCTCTGGGAAGCGTTTGAGAGGTGCTATGTTACTACAAAGCTTTCAGATGACGGAGTGGCTGGTGCTGAGAGACACATCAAGATAGCAGGAATCCTGAGAATGTTCTCTATAAGATTAAACAGCAAGAACAGGTCAAAACAAGGACCCACAGGCTAAACGTATAGGGAGAGGAGAAATATAAACGTATGTGGTTCTTAGACATAAAGGAGTCAGAGCCTTTTCATTTACATGGCAGTACCTAGAAAAAATTCTTTGCATTTTACAGATGAGCAAACTGAGCTTTTGTAACTTTCCACCAGGTGCCAAGCCTGTCTGGGCTCTTGACTGGCGAGCCTGCAGGCCTGCAGGTGACCTGAAGGCATAGACCCTTCTTCCAAAGAAGTGGCATGTTGGGAAGTAAGGGAGCAGCTGAGAGAATGGGAGTATCTGAGGGAAGAGCACAGACTCATCAGCCCACAAGCCCCCACGGACTCAGAGAAAACCCAGGTCTTGTCCCAGCACTGAAAGGAACTCTACTCTCTCAAGTTCCACTCGAACCCATCTCAAATTCTGACTCTCTTGAGTTTCAGCTGCCCGAAAGAGTTTATGAAAGGAAAGTGGGGCAGGGGACACAGCACTGGGTCAGGTTTCAATTAATTTAGGCTGTGTTGACAATAAATGAGCTAATTCCAACTTTCGTGAGGGAGTTTCTGCCCTTGAACACAGGGACCTCTACAGGTCCATAAATGAGCTACAGACAGTCTGGGCAGCTCATAAAATGATATGTAAAATGCTGGTTGTGTGGGAAATGTGCAGTCCCCCTAGGAAGGGGGGGGGGCATAGATTCCATCAAATTCTCAAAGGAAATGGTGACCCCAAAGAGTTTAAGACGTACCCCCTCGCTACTTCTGAGCTGGGCTCTGAAGTCAGATAGACCCAGCCTGAGCCTCTGCTCTTGCCCATACTAGCCACACAACCACGACACGTCCTTTACCCTCTATGAGCTGCAGTTTCATAAGAACCATAAAAGAGAGTTAATAGTACTACTAACTCAAAGAACTTCTGTTAGGATCAAGTAAGGCATTGCTCATGAAATGATTAGCAGGACAGCCTCCAATCAGCACCTGTGAGTGACAGTGGCAATAATAGAACTGGTGATGGCTACAGGGACCTAGCCTCAGCCTGATCACAATTCAAAAGCCCCTTCTCTTGGAATTGTTTCCTCATCTGTAAAATGGGCATAGTAGTCCCAGCCTGCTGCCTCACAGGGCTGTTATGAAGATGACAAGGGACAGTGTGTAGAAAAGGACTTTGATGGGTGTAAGGCCAGAGCAATGACACACGTACCCTTTCCCCATGCCACAGTTTTTTGAGGAGGTTCCCCGACCCCGTCTCCAAACATGGGGGCTGGGCCAGCCCATGCCAGGGCAGGGCTGCAACTCAGCAGGGGCTCTGTAACCCTGACCACCAGGTGGCTTTCCCCAGTGCCCCCGTCTCCAGACCTTCACCTTTTATAAAAGCTCAAGGGTAGCTGGGGGAGGGGAGATTGCCTTTTAATTTAATAGGGAAAATAATTCACTTGCTTATAATAAAATGCGACAAGCAGAACATAACAAGTAAATATAATACAAACTACGTTGCAAGCCTCTAAGGTAACAGAAAATAACTAGTTTTAGTTGCTTTTTTATCTATTATGAGGAATGTCAAGCATTTGACAAGAGAGTATTTAATAAAAAATACTATAATTTGTGTTTAAGCGATAGCAATAGATATTATATTTATTTTATTTCTATCCAAGGAGACAGGTTTGGGATTTCTTAAAGGAATTAGGAAATACAAAGTGAGAGGTTTAATGGGCCTGGGATGAGCGGGCCGTGGGCTGGGGCTCCCTGGGGCTTGCACATGGGGACACAGCCAGCTGGAGGAGGTGTGTGCCCAGGCTGTGCCAGCCTCAATGGGGAGCTAAAGGAAAGATATAGCCTACATTCCAGGGAATATACCATGAGACTTGGGAGCTGTGCTGGGCAGCTTCACATGTGGTCCCTGGGGACTCCCAGGAGGTCTCGGTCCCACTGGGGAGAGAGATCCATGACATATTTAGAAAGCAAATAAAACTCTAGGACAAACCTCCTTAATGAACCTCAGAGGATATGCACAGTGTTGTTTGAGCTTCATTGGTAATAGTAATATATCAGAAACAATGTAAATGCCCATCAAAGCAGAAGCAGGAGGCAAAATGGTATATTCCTCATAGAGTGCCATTTGGCCAAGCTGGATTTACAGGTGTGTGTGTAGGTAGATCTCAAAAACTCAATGGCAATGGGAAAAAGCAAAAAAGATTAATGTAAATGTAAACACATGCCTATAACCAAACAACATGTAATGTATGGGTGTGTGTAAACATGGACTGGAAGGCTATGCAACAAAGTCACAGTAATGGCGACCTCTGGGAAGAGAGAACGGGCAGGGATCAGGAAGTGGCACGTAGAGACCTAAATGCATGACGCAGCCAGCTCCCTAGGTGGCGTTCCGAAATCCTTCAGTTTTTTAAATATTTGGGACAAATACGAAAAAATTTAATTTTTGTTAATTCTGGATGTTGGGGACTTGGATATTTGGCTCTTTGTACTTTTTAAATTTTTTCCCCAAAAGAATAAAAAAATGAAGAATAAGTGAGGAGAGCATTCAGATAACAGTGTAACCGGGGAGGCCTCCTGGGACCGGGAGATCTGGCTATGGGGTTGGTGACATCGGAGTTCAGGGACCCTGTCCAGGCACCTTTACCCCTCTCTGGAGGCCCAACGCAGTCCCCAGAACTGTATGCTGTGCTCTAACAGAGTTAGCTCTTAATTTTCAGATGTTGGGTTCAACTTATTTTTTTAACTGTTAGAGCATAGCACAGTTGTACAAATCAGAAATGTGCTTGTGAAATGGGCAGTGTGCAAGTGAAGAGCTTCCTCTCATTCGAGGTGTTCGAGCCAAGGCTGGTGGCTCTTGGAGAGGCATCAGTTCTCATCTGAAGTGTCATCTTACTCCTTCCAGTCTAGGCTTCTAAGATGCTCCAACAGTCAAACATCCCAGGCATCCCTGTGCATCATAGGCTGGGGCCTCTTCTGAACCCCAAACAAGCAGCCACGTCCTGCTTGGGCTGGCTGGTTCTCAGAGCAGGATGGAACCAAACACACACATGGACAAGCCCATAACCCCCCCACCCCAGGGTCTGCCCAGGTAGCCCGTGCCAGAGCCAGAGCAATTAATAACCTTGGCACCTGGATGAGAGGCCCTGGCAGGTTTCTCCTATTCTCCATCTCCCTTCCCAATGCCTGTGAATAAATTAATCCCCTAATACATAATTAACTCGGAGTTGAAAGGTGAAGTCAAACTTAACCAATTTACTGTTCTGGAGCTGGTTTAGTTCGGATCATGTGATTTTAATTCTTTCCGTATGACCAGGTGATGGTGGAGGAGGATGAGGGGAGAGGAAAATGCACAGATTAATTTCGTTCCTTAACCTCCCTAATGCACCTGCTTGCTTGCATCGTGTTGCAGACAGCAGATCATCACATGATTTATGGGACTGACCGCTGCCTGCATCTCTCAGGCTAATGACACACACAGTAGAGTCATTGATTTGTATGAGTAGCCCCCACTCTTCATTTATCACAATTTAATGTAAGAGTTTGCAATGCAGAAAAAAAAATCCACTTGGGAAACATGGACCCATAGGCCCAGCCGCTAACCAGTTATGAATCATTTGCTTCCTTTTAATATATAGACTATTCTATTCTGGAAAATGCCCCGTAAGGTCATATTCTTCTCCTGAACATCCCGACAATTAAAGTCCCCAAGAAGCTGTTTTAAGATGCATGACCCACCAGCACCTTTGTTAGCTCACGCTCTCTTGTAATGCATGCTATCGATTTGCGTCTGAACTCTCCGGAACCCTTCATAAGCCATAACCCGCAAAAGTTTCCGAGGGCAGCACTATACAAGCCGAGTGTGGGATGCCCAGGAACTCCCGGCACAGGCCAGCCAGCCCGCGTGTGGGCGTGGGGCATGGCCCTTTCCCCACACAGACACCTTGGGCAAGCCCAAGGGGGCTTGTAGCTCCCAGGGCCAGACTGACCCCCCCAAAATTAACAGCATTTAATTTCTGATTATAAAAAGTGCCCCTAAGTTATTAACTTGGAGGATTCAGAAAATAACTTAAGTAGAGCATTTAATTTCTGATTATAAAAACGTGGCCATAAGTTAATAACTTGGAAGATTCCAAAAAGGAACTAAAGATGTGATGAACAACAATACCGAGAGAGCCCTGCATTTCTCAAACTGGAGAGAAGGCACCCTGGGAGAACGCCTCCCTCTGGGACACTCAAAGCCTCAGAACAGCCTGGCACATCTTCCTGGAGGGACTCTTTTATTCCATGCTTTAGGAAGAAAAAAAATAAATTTTAATTAAAGCACATGGCCATGTTATACAGTAAAATGGAAAGCATAGTTTTTTCAAGGTAAAACATAAGCCATCAAAGAAATGTGCTTGTGGAAGAAACGTAACCATGTCCCAAAGCTGCTTGATTGTGGAAGGGAGATCTGTGATCTGGGGTATCTCCAGGGGAAAGTTGAGGAGGCATGATTGTTGTAAACCAGGGTCACAGACACAGGTGCCTACTGGGTGATGCAGGCAGGTGGGAGCCAGAGCAAGCAGGATCCAGGAGCCTATCTGCTGGAGGAAAGTCAGTCACGCCACAGCCAGGAGGGAAGCTGTTGCAAACTGTGGAGCCCTTTGGAAAGTAGTATAGTATTATTACCCTCAGTAGCAATAGTAGGGAGCCAGAAAGGTAGCCACACACACAGCCAATGCTGACCCCTGTTCACTACATTCTGGGCCCGGGCAGTTGGCAGATGAGGTCCTGCCCTCTAGGAATCTGCAGCCCGAGGGAGAGAGGTGCACACAGGGGCATCAGGCCACAGGGTGAGATCTCTGCAGGAGAGACACACCCCACAGGGCATCAGGGCAGACTTCAGACAGGAGGCTTGAACTGGCTCTTGAAGGAAGATGAGGCGTTTGCAGAGCAGCAGAGGGAGGGAACTGCACGTCCAAAGACAGAAGGCCTGAAAAGTCTAGGGAGCCAGGAAGCTGCTGGGGGTGGCGGGACCACCAGCTGCGTGCTCCAGCAGGGGCTGCAGGACAGAAAGGAGGCCAGGAGAGAGTGGTAACAGGGGAGGCAGGAGACAGAAAAGCAGAGGACTCAAGCTGGAGCTGAAGACTCCCCATCAGGGATGAGCTAGTCACCACAGTCGCCAGTGGTCTCGGAGTGGCCAGGCAGGGATCCTGGAGGAGCTTTCATCTGACAGAGGACAGCTGCCTGGAGACCTCCTGGACCTGGACCTTCCACCCAGAACTGGCCACTTCAACATCTCTAACCATACAGAAAGCTGGGCCAGCACCCTGAAGACAGCCAAGTGAGCGCTGGCCCAGGGCCAACACTGGCCTATTTCCCTGTTTGTTCTGCAAACGCAGGGACTGACCTGTTGGCAGCTGTCACACTTGCACTGTCCTACCACTGCTTCCAGGCCAAAGGCCAGTCTCCAGGCATTTGGTAGGGGTGGGGATGGGGCGTGTGTGAACAGTTTCCTTAGGCGCAAACCAACAGGAACTGCTGCCTTTTCCTTAAACTGATTACTTTATGCCATGGGCTCACTTAATCCTCCCATTAACACTATAAGGTAAGCACAGTTACCACCATTTCACATGAGCAAACCGGCTCAGAAATTCTAATTGGCCTGCTCTGGTTTTCACAGTTAACAGGTACTAGAGCCAGTTTCATGTCTTTGGAGGTGCACAAGATAGCATTAGGTACTACAAAGTTACTGTGTTTTATCCTGGGTTTTCCTGAACTAAGAGACTGAGACCAAGGCTTGGATGCAAGTGGTTAACCTTGGCCATGATCCCAGGGAACTGGGGTAAGGGACTAGGGGAGACAAAACAGCACTACCGGGTATTTATCCAAAGAAAAATAAATCAATATATCAAAGGAATACCTGCACCCCCATGTTTATCACAGCACTATACACAATAACCGTGATTTAGAAGCAACCTAAGTGTCCATCAGCAAGTGAATGCATAAAGAAAGTGTGGTACATATGCATAAAGGAATACTATTCATCCATAAAAAGAATGAAATCCTGTCATTGCTGCAACATGGATAGAACGGAAGGTCATTATGTTAAGTGAAATAAGCCAGGTACAAAAAAACAAATACTGCATGTTCTCATTCATATGTGGGAGCTAAAAAAGTTGATCTCATGGGCGCAGAGAGTAGAATGGGTGTGTGTGTGTGTGCTGGGGTGGGGTGATGAAGGGAGGTTGGTTGATGGGTACAAACATACAGTTAGACAGAAGGAATAAGTTCTAGTGTTTGATAGCACAGTGGGGTGACTATCCTTAACAACAATCTATTATGTATTTCAAAATGGCTAGAAGAAAAGTTTTGAAATGTGTCCAACACAAAGAAATAATAACTTTGATGGATACGCTAATTACCCTGATTTGATTATTTCACATTGTGTGCATGTATCAGAATATCACCTGTACCCCATACATAAATACAATTATTATGTATCAGTAAAAATAAACAAGTAAATAATATTTTGATTTTTTTAAAAACATCAAAGGCGGGAAAGCTGGTGCAAGAGCAGCAGCAGCAGCAGCAGCGCCCCAGGGCTGCAGCGGGCTGAGGTGGGGACTGTTAGATCAACCTGCACGCAAGGGAGGAAAAGGCAGGTTGGAGACGTAAGGCTGAGGCATGTGGTAGCAAATGACATTGTTTCCACGGTGAGAAAATTACTTCCTCTACATTCCTCATTCCATCCTGAGGCCTTCTGTGACGTGAGACCCACCTTGGGCTCAGAGCTTGGACAGAGACCTGAATCTGGCTACAATTTACAAATATTGTTTTGGCACTGTGTTTATTTTACTTTTGTCTCCAATTTATGTCAAAATTGTAGGGGCTTCCCATTGGTGATAGTGGTAGAATGTTTCTTTTTAAAATGCGCTTGCTTGGATGTAATGGAAATGTTAGGAAACAGCAGAGGAGACAGCCCAGAGGTGTGGCGAACACTGTGGCAGAGACTCGGGAACAGCAGGGGAGCACGTGGAGGCTGCAGCTCCACCCTGTGCGTGCTGCTCCCTGCAGACACCCTGAACCCCTTGTACACGCAAGTCCTGTGTTCTAATCAGGCTGCCCTCTCCTCCAAGGCAGGGGCTGCTTGGATTAACGCTGGTGATAAAAACAGCAACCATGGCAGCAATAGCAATAAATCATAATAGCAGAAATGATTGTGCCTGGATGCAGCCTCTTGTTGTTTGACAACTGCTCTCACATCCATTAAGGCATGTGGATTGGGCCTCTGTGTCTGCATGTCCCACAGGGACCACTCTGGCCAGAGGAGCCCTGGGCACCCAGGCAGTGTTCAGTGAACAACCATGAATTGACAGATTGATTGATTGATTGATTGATTGTAAACAGTCACAAGAGGCACTGGGGAGAAGCCAGCCTTCCACGAGTAAGTCTTGCTTGCTCATTGGAAACTAGGGATCATGTTGGTACTTTTGTCTTTAACTTATTAATGTACAGACCCTGCTCTGGACTGACAGCCCCATGAGGGCAGGGTCTCCGCCTTGTTCACCTCCCCCAGGTCCCAGTACACAGCAGGAGCTCAGTGTATGCTGGAGCATGAATATCACTGTTTTAAAAAAGAGGATTCCTTCTTTCCACTAGGTCTCATGAGAATGTGGAGCAGAGGGAAGGGACCCTGAGTAGCAGGAGCTGCCTCCTTGAAAGCCAGGCCCTGGGTGCTTGCTGGGCTGTTGGGGATGTTAAATGCAACCATGATCACAGCAGAGCTCTGGACAGTTTAAGTCACTAAAAAAATCTGAGGCCTTGGTTGTATGTCATGATTGAGTTATTGTTATAGTCAAGTCACACTGTGAAATGATAAGCTGGTTTAACCTGCACAAATTCAGCAAAATGCCACTGGGGAGGGAGAAGGGCAGAGAGAAGCTTTTACATCCCCCCCTCCCTTCCCTGATGGCATCCTCCTGCTAAATCGTGCACCACCTGTCTGGTCCATGCAGGACCACCCTCTGTCATGGTCCATGAGGTTTGTCCATGCAGGTCACCCCCAGGGTGGTCTCATTCCTGTCCATAAGCTCCATCAGTCTTGGCACTGTGAGTTCTTGGGTGTGGAGGGGCCATTCTGTTGGTCCAGCCCCATCGTGGGTTTCCCTCTGACCTGGAGCCTATGTGCATGGACACACCACCCAGCTAGTATGACTCTGAGGTTGTCCCAGGCCATGGAGTTCTGTCTTCCCTCCCTCTCTCTCTGCAGTCACAGGTGGATCCTACAAAACCAACAGAGGGCTGTGCTGCCTCTTTGGAGCTTAGCCTGGAAACAGGGCCTATTTCTCAGGGATCCTGAAATCCTTCGTGCTTCTGGTTCTGCCTCCTTTTCTCCCCCCAGCTTTAGTGCAGAGTGTTTTCCACTCTGGCAACACACACTCCTGCCTTTCCATCACCTTTTTCTCTCCCAAATCTGTCCTTAGAGTCTAGCCCCTATCCTCAGGCCTAGGCTTTTGGAAATCTACTGTAAGAAAAAGACTCCTTTCTTAGTTTGCTTTCTGGGGCTATATTTCTGCCCTGGGCCTGGCTGATGAAAGCAGGATGGACTGAGAGATAAATTAAAGAGAGAAAGATGGGAGAAGATATTGGTTAATATCTTAGAATATCATCTTACTACTCTCTTTAGCTAAAATACATTATCTCATTTAGTTACTCAAAACAATACCTTGAGACAGTTTCATTTTTACTCCCATTTTATAGATTAGGAAACTGAGAGTTAGTGGGGCTAAATGACTTCCTCAGGGTTATAATTAGTGAGTAAAGGGCCATGACTCACACCCAGGTGTGTCTGACCCCACAGCTCACCCCACAAGTGTACTAGCCTATCCATACCTCCAGAAGAAAGCTAACGGCTCAGGGGAAGAGGCAGCCAGCAGAGTTAGGAAGTAGGAAATTCAGGTAGCCCCAAAGCCTCCATTCTCTAGCCGGTGTCCTACTTGGTGTCTGCAGAAAGAAGCCCCACCAAGTTCAACACCTGGAGTTTGCAGAAGCAAGTTTCCTTAGTAACCTAGTCCTCGTGATTTAGGGAGTTCACATAAAATACAACTGATTTTTAATTTAATTTCCTTCTTGGAAAGAAATAAGTTATACTTGTTGGTGTTGACACAGATGGGTTCCCTCTGTTTGGTATTGTGGTTCATTTTGGCATCTGCTGTTGTCTCCTGGTGTCATGAAGGGTCAGACCATGAGTAGCAAGCAATGAGTATGCTCAGAGCTGGGGAACTGTATACGCTTAGCTGCTCACTCCTGAGAACTTCTACTGGTGTTTGGCATACAAGAGAGATTGTGTCCCCTTGCTTTGTGTGTGCCATATATGGTGGGCATGCACATAAAGCCTTATTTCACTTATTCCTCACATCACACTTGTTATAGACATTGACATTTTACAGACAATGGCACTGAGGAACAGATATGTAAAGTGATTTATCTAAGGTCACACACTAAATGAGTAAGAGAGCCAGGATTTGATTCTGAGCTGTCTGATTAGAGGTCATTCTCTAGTTCAGAACCTTCACATTAAAAGTTAGTAATAAAAGTAATTAAATGTGTGGGAACAATAACAAAAAGTAAGAGAAGAAATGTAAGTAAGCTGTTGTAAGATTCTTACAAAATATGTGAAGTGGCACAATATTATTTGGAAGTAAACTGTGATGACTTAAAGATGCATATTATAAACTGTAGAACAAACACAAAAAGAAAAAAAGTGTAGTAGAAATACAATGTAGTTATAAAAAATAAAATTAATCCAAAAGATTTTTTAAAAGAATAAGGAACAGATAAAACAAATAAAAAACAAATATAAAGATGATGAACTTAAATCCTATTGAAAATTTACACCAAATGTAAATGATCTAAACATTCTAATTAAAAGACAAAGAATGTCAAATTGGATATAATAATAAGACCTATCTATACATTGTCTAGAAGAAATGCACTTTAAATATAGGGCACAGAGAGAACAAAAGTAAAAATGCCAAGAGGTTCTTCAATAGATATATGGATAAACAGACTGGCATAACTATACAATAAAATAACCCTACTCAGCAATAAAAAGAAATGATCTATTGATTTATTCAAAACAGATAAATCTCAAATGCATTTTTCTAAATGAAAGAAGTCAGACCAAAAGGCTACCTATTTTATGATTCCATTTATATGATATTATATAAAAGACAAAATTGTGTGGACAAAAAACAAATCAGTGATTGCCAGGGGTTAGGGAGTGAGGAGGGGCTTGACTACAAAGAGATACACAAAGGAATTTTTAGAATGGATGAAACTTTTGTATGGAAACAGGGTGATAGGTACATGACTCTCTTTTTTTCAAAATCCACAGAAGTTTACACCACAAAAAGCAAATTTTACAGTAGGAAATTTTTTTAAAAAAGTCAACCAGGATGTTGAAGAACTCCAGGATGGAATGTAGACTGTGTCAAATGAATCTAACTCTATTAAAAGTATGTGACATAATGTCACCACTGGGGTGAAAAAAAAGGTGCTAACTTGAGTACAAACAAAAAGAACTTTACATAAGTACAGTACCCTCAGTGGTAAATTTGTTTCACTGGGATATAGGTTAGCAATTCTGAAACTACTTTACATACATAATAGTTGAACAAATAATTAGTAGTTTATAGATAATGGAAGCTGATTTTCTCACTGTTAGAGAAAGGAGTTATAAACAAGCAAGAGGGTGGGAAAAAGGGAGATATGTTCCAATAATTTTATATAAAAATATAATTTTATGTATATATAATTTTATATATAAATACTTCAGGAAGTAGAAATTAATTCATTCCCTAGAGGGGAGAACTTGGTGACTCATTTCAATGAATAGAGTATGCAAAGAGGAAAATAGTAACTTTACAGTGAAGAAACCTGGCAGATGTAAGCAAGTGATCCAAGTTACCACCAGTAATGCCACTTTGTATCATCTCCCCCCTTACATGATGTGATAAGAAGGATACTTCACTTTTTATAACCCCAGTATCAGTATAAACATGAGAATATTTCAGACAAACTCAAATTGAGGAATAGTCTAGAAAATCCCTAACTAGTACTTTTCATAAGTATAAAGGCAATGACAAATAAAAAAAGACTGAGAAATATTCATAGATCAGAGGAAACTAAGGAAACATGACCACTAAATACAAATGTGGACTCTTAGATTGGATCCTGGAACAGACAAGTACATTAGTAGAAAACCTGGGGAAATCAAAATGAAGTTTGCAGTTTAATTAATAATAATACACCAACATTAATTTCTTAATTTTTATAAATGTACTATCATTATTTAAAATGCTAACATTGGGGAGAGATGGGTGAAGGGTATGCAGGAAATCTCAGTAGTCTCTTTGCAAGTCCTCTATAAATCTAAAATTATTCCAAAATATTTTTTTAAAGCAAAAGGAGAAAAAATGCTATATCATATAAACAGTAATCAAAGGAAAGTGGGGGTAGCTTAGTATCAGATAAATAGATTTCAAAGTAAGGAAAATTACCAGTGATAAAGAGATACATCTCATAATGATAAAGGCATCAGTTTATCAAAAAGATATAACACATCTAAATGCACAGGCGCTTAATAATAAAGCTTTAAAGTACATTAAAACAAAGACAGAAAGAACTGAAAAGAGAAACGGAAAAATCAACAATATTGTTTGAGATTTCAACATTTATCTCACAGTAACTGAAAGAACATGCGGACAAAAAAAAATCAGCAAAGATACAGATGATTTCAATAACGCTATCACAGTGGTGTGCCAGAGCCAGCTTGCACTGGTTAGTAAAAGCAATTTGTGTGCTTCTCTTCCCAACTCCACATTTGGTGACAGCACATTGGTAGCTTAAAATCAGCCATGATGGGGGTATATCTACCACAGAAGTTATCAAAAACTACAAATCAGAACTTTTTCTCTCCAGATATTAGTTAAACATCTACCAGAACACCACTATCCATCGACCAAAACTGCATGACATTTAGAGACATTTAGAGAAAACCCTAAAAGAGTGGAATGCGCATTTTTTTCAAGTCTACATGGGCCATTCACCAAGATAGTGGTTAACAAAACAAGTTTTAATAGATTTAAAGAATTGAAGTCATAAGGAGTATGTTCTCTGACCACAGTTGAACTAACCTAGAAATCAATAACAGAATGGTATCTGGAAAATCCACAAACATTTAAAAATTAAGCCACATACTTCTAACTATCTCATGAGTCAAAAAAGAAATAACAAGAAGAATAAAAAAAATTATTGCCTAGAAGTATTATGAACTGAATGAAACAATATCAAAATGTGTGGCTGATAGCTAAAGCAGAGATTAAGAGAATTTATTCCATTGAATTTTGTATTAAAAAAGAGGAAAGGACTAAAATCAATGATTTAACTTTTACTTGAAGAAATTAGATAAAGAAGAGCAACTGAAACCCAAAGTGAACAGAAAGAAAGGAAATAATAGAGATCAGACATTAATAAAATAGAAAACAAACAATTAAAGGAATCTATGAAAACAAAATCTCATTCTTCAAAGCATCAATCAATTGAGAAATCTCTAGACAGACTAATCAATAAAAAAAGACAAGGAATAAAAGTACACAAAAATCACCAATATTAGGAGTTAAGGAAGAGACATCACTACATATCCTACAGACATTGAAAGGAGAATAAGGAGACATTGAAATAACTTGTGTAAATTCAACAACTTATACAAAATTGACAAATTTCTTTAGAGACACAAACTATCAAATCACACTAAAGAAGAAATAGATAACATGAATATCCCTTTAACTATTAAAAAAATTGAATTCATAATTTTAAAACTTCTGACCAAAAAATCCTCAGGTCCAGCTGACTTGAATGATGAATTCTACCTTCCATTTAAAGAATAAACAATACTAATTTAACACAAACACTCCAGAAATTTCAGGAGGATAAATACATACCCACTCATTTTATGTAGCCAGTCTTAACTTGATATCAAAACCAGACAAAAACATTACTATAAAAGAGAACTACACATTAATACATCTCATAAATATGAATGTAAAAATCCCTAACAAAATTTTAACAAATCAAATCAAGCAAAATACAAATATGATAATACATCATGACTAAATGGGCTTTCTAAGGAACGATAGACTAATTTAACATTCAAAAATTAATTAATGCAATTTACCTTATTAAAAACTAAAAAAAAAAGAAAAAAATGTATAGTCAGTTCTGCTGCAACACTTCCTATGAAATATGAATTTGTTTCAATACAATTGATATGTTAAGAGCAATTTGAGCTTTGAGTTTGCTTATGCACAATTTTTTCAGTGAGAAATACTAGATAAATGCAAAATCTTGCACCCAGCTGAAATAAGCCATGAAGTAAGATGCATAAAACATGTGTAAAACAGTGGTGCCATTTTTATTAGGTTTGCATCTTTTTGTCTGTGTGTCACTGATGAAGTTTTTGAGTGTTGTACCCATCACCCCAATTTTTCCATAAGTACTGTGGTTTTTCTTGCAAGATTTTAAATGGCATAGCAGAACTAATTTCAATTGTCTCAACAGATATCAAGAAAGCACTGGACAAAATTTAGCACAAATTCACGATAAAAACTCTTAGCAAACTAAGAATATGGGAGACTTTCTCAACTAGATTAAGGGCATCTGTGAAAAACCTACAGCTAACATCATATTTAATGATAAAAGATTAAATGCTTTCCCTAAGACTGATGAAAAGGAAAGGATGTCTGCTTTCACCACTTTTATTAAAATTTGTAGTAGAAGTCCCATCCAATACAATAAGTTAAGAAAAATAAACAAAAGGCATACAGATAATATGGTAATCTATGAAGAAAATGCAAGGAATCTACAAAACAACATAGAATTCATAAGTGGATTTAGAAATGTAGCAGGATATGAAGTTATGAAGTTATAAGATATGTATATAAAAATATACAACACCCATTTATAAAGTAAAATTTGTAAAATATTAAATAGGGATAAAATGAATAATGTACAAGTCTTATGCACTGAAAACTATAAATTAGTGCTGAGCTAAGGTGGAAAAGACATGTACATTAAGAGGTATACCATGTTTAAGGATTGGAAAACTCAATAATATTAATATCTGGTTTCTCCTCATATTAATTTATAGATTCAATGGAATTCCACTCAAAATCCCTGCAGGCTTAATGTAAAAATTGATAAGCTGAATCCAAAATTTATATGGATATGTAAAAGCCCTATAATAGTAAAAATAACTTTAAAAAAAGTTGCAGGACTTAAGCTACTTCATTTTAGGAGTTACTATAAAGCCACAGTAATCAAGATAATATGGTATTGGTATAAACATACAGATCAATTGAATAGAATAAAAAAGTCCAGAAATGGAACCACACATATATGGTCAATTGAGTTTTGACAAAGTTACCAAGGTTGTTCAATGGAGAAAAAAAATTGCAATAAATCATGCTGAAATAACAATATATCCATATGGAAAATATAAACCTCATCTCTTACCTCATGCTATATACAGAAATTAACACTTCTAGGAGAAAATGGAAAAGAAAATCCTACAACCTTGGGCAAGGTAAAAATTTCTAAGATAAGACAAAGAAAGTACAAACCATAAAAGAAAAAACTAATTAAACTGGACTTAGCAAAATTAAAAACTTTAACTCTTTGAAAGACACCATTAAGAAAATGAAAAGACAAGCCACAAGCCAGGAGAAAATATTTACTAAATATATCTGAAAAAGGAGGTGTACCCAGAATATATAAAGAAATGGTGCCCCTCAAATATAAGACAACCCAAATGGGCAATAGATTTGAACATGTTTTTCACCAAAGATGATATGGATGTCAAGTAAGCACAAAAACAAGCGTTCAACATCATTAGTTTTTAAGGAAAGGCAAATACAACCACAATGAGACACTGATGCATACACATAGGAATGGAAAAATTAGAAGGACTGGCAGGACCAAGTGTTGCCAAGGATGTGGAGCAAATGGAACACACCATGCATTACTGGTGGGAATACAGCCACTTTGGAAAACAGGAAGTTTCTTATAAAGTTAATATACATTTATCAGATGACCCAGCAATCATACTCCTTAGTATTTGCCCAAGATAAATGAAAACATATGTTAATACAACAATTTGTACCCAAATTTTCCTAGCAGCTTTATTCAGAATGGCCTCATATTGGAACCAACTCAAATGTCCACAACTGGGGAATAGATAAACCATTTTACGGTACATCCATACAGTAGAATACCACTCTGCAATAAAAAGAAACGAACTAATTAAAAACACAACAAAATGTCTAAATCTCAAAAGCATTCAGCTAAGTCAAAGAAGCCAGACATATAAAAGAGTACATACTATATGTTTCTACTTACATGAAATTCCACAGAAGGCAAAACCGTAGTGACAGAAAGATCGGTGGTTGTCAGGAGCTCTAGGAGATTGAAAGCAAGGGGGAGGGGGCATTAAAAAACTTTCTGGGGTAATGGAAGCATTCTAAATCCTGATTGTCGTCGTGTTTACACAACTGTATACATTTTTCAAAACTTAGCAAATAGTTTGTACACTTAAAACAGATTCCTTACATTGTATGTGAATTATACCTCAATAAAGATAATTTTAAAAAATGGATGATGGGTGTTAGGGAAGCCTTGGGACTAGGAAGGGGACTTCAGCCAAGGATCTTCTGCAACATCTGTCTGAACAGATGTCTGCTGTTAAGGGTAATGAGGATCCTCTTTTAGGAGAGCTGTTTGGGCAGAGAGGTCAGGTCATAGATGACTTCAGGCAGTGGAATGAGTGCCGGGTTTTTCCAGATGAGCTGGGTTTAATCTTGGCTCATTTCTTAGAAATGACATGAGTGTTGGCAAGCTCCTCGGCTTCCCTGAGCCCTGTGTTTTGTATCCTAGCCTGTAAAATGGGTGCTGAGCCCATCCTGCCCCACTCACAGACTGCTATGCTGATCACAGGCATTAAGAAGGGTTGCAAAAGCTCTGCAACCTTCCGAGTACCGTGCACACATGAAAGCAGAAATGGGAAAGCTAGTGTTGAAAATGGAAAGATGAGTTTTAGGTTCTGAGTGAGCTCACACAATTTTAAAATGACTGTTTGCATTGAGCAAGAAGGGAAAAGAGACTCTCTTTTCTTCCCACTAGATATTTTGACCACTTATCTTGAGGCTTCAGTGGGTTTGTTTAGATTTAAAGATATGTTGCCTGCAACCCTTCAGATCAAAGAGAACAAAGCTCCTACGTATGGAGGCCCTTATGGGCCTAACTAGATAATGTCATTATCCTATAAACAGGTGATAACGGCAGAGCCAGGCTCATCTCAAACTAATCCAGTTCTAATCCCTTCAAGGGTCTGGAAAGATGTCAGGGAGTAAAAGGCCACTGCCACTTAGCAAGCTGTATCTTGCGAGTGGATTTGTCACCCTTTAGGCCTGAGCATCTGTCTGGTTGTCCAGACATGACAGGCATGGTGGGGTGGAGGAGAGGTGGGTGAGGAAGCTCTCCCTCTTCACGTGATCGGGAGCCGGAGAAGCCTTGTGTTGCCACCCCCTCCTAGGGACTTGGCCTTGAAGAAAGATAGCTGCTGATAGCCTCTGAACAACCGTAACAACTACAGCAATAAGAATTACTAACAAACACTGAGACCACGTCATGGGGCTCCTGTACTTAATTCTGTTTTAGAAATGAATGCATTGAGGCTGCGAGATGTGGAGTAACATCCAAGGTCACAGGGCAAGCAAGAGGCACAGCCACATTCCAGCCTAGGTGGTCTGAGCCTGGAGCTTCTGCAACCACCATCTCCTAACAAGCAGAGACCTCCTCTGCCCCCTTCCCTGTTCTGGGCTCCTCCAGGCTCTGGGGCACTGGGCATGTTCATTTGTCTGAGCTGCAGTTCCTTGACCCTGAGTGGGGATAAATAAGATATGGGGAGATTAAGTGTGATCATGGATGTCAAGTGCCTTGGAAAGTAGGTGGCTTTTACTGAATCACTCAAAAATGTCAGGTTGCATTTCCTTTCCTAAACACCTTTGGCAAGCAATTCTCTAGCCCTGGGAACAGACAGTGAATATGGGTCTCTGAAAACATTTAAGCAAAGATCACATCGCTGGAAATGTCCTTCTTGCTGTGTAGATGTGGCCAACGCTTCTGCCAGTGGAATTTGTGGACATGAGATTTAGCCTCCACCACGGGGTACAGAGGTCCTCACTCTGCCCAGGATGGCACCTCCCTAGTCATCTTTGCTAGTGAGATTCCCTTCTGCATCTGAGTAAGGAATAACTGTCTACAGAATCAAAAGTTGCAAGCTTCAGCTGCCTGGGAAATCTGGCAGGGGGAGGGTGCGTTGCTCTCAACTTTGGTTTGGGATGCACCCTGGAGCCTTCCAGAATGATATTCTTCAGACTTCATTCAGTCCGCAAAGCCAATGCTTATGGAGGGAACTCTGTGGTGGTCACTGCTCAGCGGCAGCTTGGGAGCACTCCTGGGATGAAAGGGAAGCTTGCTTTATCCTCTCTTGACAGGTTCTTCGGCAGTGCTTGGAATACAGATGAAGTGACCAGGACTCTAGATGCCGTGATCCTGCAGGGGTGTGGGGGCAGCAAGCCCTCCCACCCCGGCCCACGTCCTCTGGCCACAGACTGGCCCCCGGCTCTATTCCACCACACTAACCCCCAATTTCACTGTCTGTGGTTATATTCAGTAACTACAAGATGAACATCATCTCAATTAACAGAGTACCTTTAGGGCGTCTCTCCGCCAACTATTCCAGCACAATTGTCCACACTGTCATCAGGGCCTAATCAACTAATGATGGCTGAAAATGAGGGAGGCCAGTCCCAATAAATTCGAAGGAAAGTCATTTTTCTCTTTTAATGCCCCTCTCCCTCCTTCTTCCTTCTTCCCACGGCGCAATGCAGTAAATTAATGTCACTGTGGTTATTACAGTACCGCTGCTATGGCAAGTATTCAAGCTACGATCCTGGAATATTTTACCTCAGCATTTATTTGTCCATAAAATAAAACAGGATTTATGGCATGACTCTCCAGTTTGAGGGCTGCATGGACAGCAGCTGGGGCACATCCTTATCTCCTCCACAGGTAAAGATATACGGATGCTCTCCAGGAGCAAAAGGAGCCCATGGAAGGGGGCCCCTGACTGGTGCCTGCAGCTGGGAAGGTGAGGCCCCCACAGGACCCACAGTTAAAAGGGCATCTTGGCTTTGAGATGCAAGATTTGGGTGCACAAGAAGGAGACAGCTTTTTGAGGGAAGAGTGCAGACAAATAGCATGCTCCCCCATTCTGGATACACTCCCCACTTCCCACAGTCACTAAGGAAGCTGGAGCTGTGCCCCAAGTGTACCCGTCAGGTACTGGCCTCCACAGTCCCTCCAGGCTCCTACAATTGTTTCTGTTGCCCCCTGCAGTCTGTTCAGAGGGACAGGGTGCTGGCTGAGGTGGCAGCATGGGGGTTGGGGGAGAAGCAAGTCTCTGCTGAACAAAATACAGAAGTGGAGTTCATTAACTCTTCCTGGGAACGGAGAAAGGCTCCACCTTTGAGGATGCGCTCTGAAATTATAATTCATTGATTCGGAAGCCAATCATTTCATATTTTGACTGCTGGTTTAGGAATATTCATATTTTTCACCGCATTTAAATTTCCCCGTGCCATTAAAATCTCCGAGCTCTATAATTAGGCCTCTCCTGATAGATATGGATGAGGTCTCTGTTACGGGGAGAGCAAGTAGGAGCCTCTGGGAAGAGGGGCTTTGCCAGGAGGGCTTTCCCTGGCCGGTGCTGCTCTTGTCCTGTGGCCTCCCGGTTAGGAACCTTCCCAGACTGCCCACCCTCCAGGCCAGGGTCTCCCAGACAGGCTGCACTCACTGCCACTGCCTGCCACCCTATCCCCTCCTAAGCTAGGGGCTGAGGCGGAGGGGGCTGGCAAACAGCCGCTGCAATGTTTACTCACTTAAACGTAATTTGCATTCCAAAAGCTGAATTCCGGACTCAGATGATATTTATGAAATAAAGTCCTGCTGGTTGCAGCGACCAAAACAGATGTGGCTCGCTACTACACCACTGCGTGTATACAAAACTGTGCTCCTGGCTCAAAAATAAATAAATAACTAAATAGCCGTCTTCTCCAGAGGTAAATATTGTTTTACGAAATGAAATACAGTGCATAAGTCATTCCTGCGTTGTCCTGGTAAAGGCGGCCCTGGAGCTGGGACCTCCAGCTGGCCTGTTGGAAAATCTCAGCCCCTGGCCGGAAGCACTCTGCGCAGCTCAAAAGTCACCTCACCAGTCAGGTTTCTGCTGAGATCGACCAAAATATTGGGTAATGAAGATGGAAAACCAATGAAGAATGGGGGGGAAATAAAGAATAGCTTGGAATGAATTCTGTACGTAATTACTTGCGTTTTTGCTAACTACTGTATAAACAACACTTTTAACAAGGCAAATTGGAATCTTGAAGACAATTCTGCTTAGGGATATAGCTTCAATTTATTATACGAGGATAACTGAAAACTTTGTTTCTGCTGCGTTGCAGTCAATTTCCACGGCACGCACATTTCGAATGTGTGATTAATCATATGAGTGCAGGGGTTGCCAATAAATACCAAAACCCTAAAACTCTAACAACTTGCTCATTTCGTGCGGTCATTCCAAATAGCTAAACAGCCTGAGTCTGTCAATGTACACCAGGATCAATGCTCTGGGGTCTCTGCAAAAGATTGATTTTGCTCTCAGAGGATTTCATTTCGCTCATCAACAAAAAATACCTGGCCCCCTAAATAATCGTAGCCCAGGCCTGGCTCCAGTGCGGCGCCGTAACAGTTGCGCCGCCATTCCCCGAGCTATCAGGCTCCTACAGAGGCTTCGGTGTGTGCTGGAATCTCACCATTTGCTGGCCAAAAGGAGGATGCCTTACCTCAAGTTTGGCCACTACACCAAAAAAAAAAAAAAAAAAAGGAAGAAATCAATAAGTTAAAATAGCTTCGATAATTTGAACAATTATGCCTCAGTTTAAAACTAAGAAATGTAAGGACACAGATGAAAAATGCTGTCCTGACTTAAGCCTCTATCGTATCCAATTTTCTCATGGCTCTGTCTCTATTTTTCTTTCCTGCTTTTGGATCAATCTTCATTTCTTATGCAGTTTTTGGTGAACAGTGCAAACGTAGTATTCAGCATGCCTAGAATGGCTATTTGCTGATAACGGTATATTTATGCTTCTTGTTGGGTATTTATCCCTGAAAATAAGGCTCCCTAATGATGGAAGGCAAGGATGAACAAACAAATCAGCACATCCGACGTGTCCCAAAAAAGAGCAAAGAAAGGGGGTGGGTGGCAGGTGTTTCGACCTGGTGTCTACAAGGAACCTTACAGAGTTTGCTTTACCGACTAATTAGTTGGGTCTTCTGCTGAGGGGTCCAGACCATTCCTCACTGGGCACATAAAGCACACTTTGAAAGGAGCCCTTTTTCTGAGGGAGGAACTCTCCCCTCCCACGGACCCCGCCCAGAGATGAGAGCCCCCAGATGTCTGTCAAGCTCCCGTCCTCTGACGAGGACAGCCTGCGGAAAGATTTTGACTACCTAAACCCCAGGCCACATTCCATAAACATCAGAGAGGCGCTGGATGCCAAACACCTTTCTAAGGGGGAAAAAATAATAAGGTGAGATCACTTCATTCTCCTGCAACCTAAAAATAAATGGAAGGGGCTTCTCCCAGCTTCAGGGAGTGCATATGGATTTCTTGCTGACATTCCATTCTCTGAACTGAATGTCACACTCGCTGAGAACAGTTAAAAAAAATAATAATGCTAGACTGTTATCGTTATTAGAAGGGCAGGAAGAATGAAATATCATGATTATCATTAGGAAACCCTGTAAAACATATTTGTACATTATCTTGGGGCAAATACAAGTGTCATGTGTTACCAATTGTTAGGCAAAGAACGTGGGAATATATTGTTCCCCTCCAGCTCTCTGCACAGCTCAGCGCAGGGCAGAAATGATGTGCACGGTGTGTGCAAGCACCCGGAACACTCTGGCACAATGTGTGGGGGGCAGAGGACCGCCTCAGGACTGGTGACACAAACAAACAGTGGAGCCATGGGACAGACAGTGCAGCAGTGGAGGAAGGCAGTCCCAGGCCAGGTTGGCCAACTGGGAAGCTGGAGGAAGGACCGAGGTGTGGAAGAGTCCCAGGTCCCCTCTTCATCAGGGGCTGGACAGTGCTGGGGAGCTGGACGTGCTGCATTCAGCATCTGGCTCGGGAGGCCCGGGTTTCCAAAGAAGACCCGGATTTACTTTCCTCTTCTCAGATAATGGTGAGTGTCAGAAAAGAGGCTTAGGAGTGAAGTCGGTGCTGAGAAAGCATCACAGGAGCCTTCCCGCAGGAACCTAGACAAGTCCCTCCCTCCCCCTCTTTGGTCACAATGGATACATCTGCAAATAAAAGGCTTTTTGTTCTGTTTTATTTTATTTTGTTTTAGCATCGAAAACCTTTTTGAGAATATCATGAGAATGGAATGCGTGGGTACACATAATATTTCATGTCAGTGTTGTGGGCCCACAATCACCCTGTAAGTTTATCCACCAGCCCCTCGAAGCCTGGGGATCCCAACTTAGAAACCTTTGGTCCATGTGATCTAAAGGGGCTTTCTGGGTTCTGGTTTCCAGGGTTCCCTGATAACCAGGAGCATCCAGAGAGCTATCCGCCCCGTTAAGCATCGGCTGGTTCAACAGCCCCCAGGAAGTGCTCGGGAAGGGAGGGAGCTTTTGTGGTCCAGGGACCCAGCCAAGGCTCCCAGTAAGTCCAAGGTAGGTGTCCACTACTCCCAGGACCCTCTCTGCATGTGGTGGCTGGACAGAAGGTCCAGAGTGGGTGGGGAGCCCCAGGACAGCACTCTTTGCACAACCACAGAGGAAGGACAACATTTGCCTAGAGAACAGAGGACACTGCTTGGAAAATATATGCCCACAGTCCCTGGGCCTCCTGGATGCTGTGGTTCTGACTATCCCACCAAGCTTGGCATCTCTCAGACTTGAGTTTGGCTTGAGGAGCATCAATGTCTCCGGGCCAGGGGGAAGCTGGATGCCTTTATCTTTACAGAGTCGGGCTCCCCTGGCTGCCTGCTTGCTCTGCTCCTGGGGATGGCTTGGGGGAAGGGCAACATGCGCCTCCGAAGCCTGTCCTATCTCCGTGGGCAGCCTTATTCTGCTCCTGCCCTGCTGCGAGGGAGGACGGTTGGGTCAGACAAGCTCAGGCCTGCAGCCTCTCTGTGCACAGTTGCACTTTGTAAGTGAGCCTCTTTGTCCCCAAAGGAATGCCATACTCATGGTGGTATTTCAGGCAACTTGGCTGGAAGTGAGGGAGGTATTTTGGGATAGGAGTTCCCCAATTCACACCAAGTCTGAGACATTCACACATATTAAAGCCAACTGCTAAAGGTTCTGTCTATTATGGGAAACTGAAATCCTAGAATAGCTCAAAGAGCCTCTTGCCTAACCTCCTTTTTGGGAAACTGAGGCTCCCCCTGGGTGGGAGGGGTAGGGCTGGGAGAGGGAGGCTTGCAGGAGCTTTGGACAGAGACTGGAACTGGACTCTGGACCCTCCCCCACAGCACCTTTCCATTTGGCTTCCACCCGCTGAGCTCCAACCTTCTGTGAAAGTCAGTCTGTGGATCCCAGGCACCTGGTGGTCTGTAGCATGGAATTGAGCTGTCCCATCTCCAGCACAAAGCTCATCTCTGCCTGTGGACTTGCCAGCTCCCTTTTGCAGGCTATGAGCACCAGGTTGTCTAAATTCGTTTCTCAAAGTGTGGTCTCCGGGAGCTTGCTGAAAATGCAGAGCCTCGGGCCCCTGGCAGGTCTGCCTGGATCACAGCCAGAATTTCTGCCAGAACACTGGGTGACCTGCAGGCCCACTGAAGTTCAGGAAGTGCCGGTCTCAAGTTCCTCTTTTGCCTGCACTTCCAGGACATGCAGAGCCAAGTCTCACATTAGTAATTGGCTCATCTCAGATCTTTTGATTTTCTCTCTTCTGGTTTTATCTCTAATTTTTCAAATGGACAGTGTTTAATTTCCTGAGTAGTCATACACCAGGCAGGTAGGATATAAACAGGGAGGTGGTCAGCTGCAGGCAGTCTGGACACTGTCATCAGCTCAGAGCCCTGCAGTCACTCCCTTCCCGAAGCCACTGACCTCCTAGCCCTGCACAGATCCCCACTGTCCCCAGCCCCCGACAGTCCCTACAACCTCCTACTGCTCCCCATATGGACCCCCACTGACCACCACAGACCCCCATGGACCTGTCCTGACCCCCATAGACCCCCCCAGACCTCATCGTTTCCACTGCCACCAAGGCTCCTCCACAGCCCCCATGGGCCCCCTGAGCCCAGGTGCCACCCACTGCACAAGGGTGACCCTGAACAAGCTGCTGTCTGAGGGGAAACTCACATCCACCCAGCACTGGTGAGCAGCCCCCCTTTCTCTCTGCATCTCAGACCTCTTCTCCCTTGACTAGCCCACTCGTTCAGTGTGTGATGCTAAGTTGTGAAAAATGTGTGAGGACATTAACCCTAGGTGTTATTTATAAATACATTATAATTTATTAAATTATATGGCACTTGACAACAACTCTGATAAAGAAGCACACAGGAGTGTTAACACAAGCACATACACTATTTTAATAATCCTTTTATCTTAAAATATTGCCTCCTATCAGGCCGTCAGGGAGCAGCAGGGGAGTCTGTTAAGCGTAGAGAGGAGGGGCGTCTCTCCAACAGGCTCAACGGTGAATTATTAAATGAGGGAGAGGCACCAACTAATCATTTGATAAACACACGTAAATTATGTATAATGGGTACCTTCGTGAAAGTTGAGGAAGACACGTCCCGTCCAGGGGCCCAGAACAGACCCTCTCCTCTTGCACCTCTCTGCCTCCTAAAGCAACTTCTGCCCAAATTGAACTTCAAGCCTTCATCCACCCTCGCCATCCTTGGCCACACCCAGGAACCACTGGTACTCTATTTTACTTAAAATTTTTATTTAATTTATATTCATTTGTTTTTACTTAAATAGATGTAATTTTTAAAAGAAGCTTTTTAACATTACCATGAATAGAAAACTAATAGCACTTACCATAAATATCAAATAACTATAAAAAAACTTATAATGGAAACAAAACCATGTAATTAAATTCCAGCTCCATATGAAGGCTTGGTGAAGCCTGAAGCCTCCTCTCTCTGTTAAAAGGGGTGAGCGGCCAATGCCACAGAGGCGTTCAAGATACGCTGGAGCCAGAGAGAGTCTTCTTCTATGACCTCGGGAGAACTGAGAGCACCCAGAGAGGCCCTTTCTCAGCATGTGGCTTGTCGTGATCAAACGCTGGCTGGATAACACTAAAATCCCCTCAAGTTCCCAAAGTGGTACTGTGCCACATTTTTGGAGGTGTTGGCCCCAAATCAAGAACAATGATTCCATCGCTATTCTTTTAGGCATCACGATGATACAGGTTGAATAGCTGAGAGTCCTTCTTTAAGACTGACTTTGTAGAGGGTATTGTTCAGTGCTACGGACAGGACTCAGGAGGCTGGGAGCTGAGTCCAATTCTGCCATGTGCCTTTGGGCAAGTCATCTCTTCTCTCCCATCAACAAAGTCCAGATTTGTCTGGAGGGCTACAGAGTTTCTCCAAGACCACGTACGTTCTTTAAGTTTTTCTAGTCTCATACACACACAGCAAAACTAAGACATTTTAAAAAGTATGTTTCACGTCATGTGACACAAAGAGTGTGTTGTTCGAAAGAACTACCTAGGACTAAGTATTTGAGGCTTCTTCCTCAAACTGGAGAAAGGTAATGCTAGATAATCAAAATGCAAAGCCAAATAGGGAAGAAAAAAAAAAAAAGCCTAGATGCATCTCTAAACCCCAAAGAAAGCAAAAGCATCTTTACAATAAAAATAGAAGTCCGAGACACGTAAAATAGAAATATCTAAATGTGAAGCCAAATTCTCCCGTCATACTTGGAACCCATTTCAAACCAGGAAGAGAGAATGTCAGATAATCAAAATCCACGTGAGAAAACAGCCACAGTTCTTACTGTTAGCTGCGATTAATACTAGCAGTTAGAGAAAGGCTAAAAAAATGAAGTCATACATTATTTTTTTTCCCTTGGAAGTATAGATTTTATTTGACCTATTGCTTTTAAAATAGAATACCTTCCCAAGCACACTTTACATGATAAAACTCAGAGACAAAAGAAGGAAAATGCAAATCAATTCTACATTACATGTATGTTGCTGCATTTGGCAAAATCAAATGAGATCTTTTCATCTTCTTACTGTAGAACAAAAACAGAGCAATATTATGAAATCTCGCAGAGCTTTATTTCTCGGCGTCTTTTGTGTCCAGCCTTTTAAATTCAGGTTTTTCTGCCTTTTTTACTGACAAGCCCACAATTTTCAGAAAAGAAAGCTAGCATTAATTAAGACAGTGCCAGATGTAATTTTCTTGGGAAGTAAATTTCTGCACAACTAAAGGTTACAGAGACCTTTTCACTGTCAAAATTTACTACAGCCTGTGAATGTTAATGTTTCTAATGAAGACATGTTCTCTGTCCCTGAACTTAAAAGTACCCAGAGAAGAAGGCAAAGAGAAAAAAAACTCTATTTGACGAATGTATCTGGAGCCTGTGCATTAATGTAGGGAACTCTCGGCTGCTGGTGCATGTTGTAATTATAGTGTTTGGATAGCCTTGTTTTCTAAACAAGGAATATTGCCATAAATTGGCAATTTTGTATGAGGATTGGGTCTGTAGTAGGTGCCTTATGTTACAAATGAGCTCGTACTATAATAAGCATTTACCCCATTAGGCTTAAGGATGTTCACCTTCTGACTCTGGGATAGGCAGGGAGGGAAGAAGGGGAAGACCCACATCCTCCAAGAGTGGGCACCAGCATTGTCGTCGGGGGCAGCTGGGTTTCCAGTTCTCTGACATCTTAGTACCTGTGTTCAGAAGGCTGCCGAAGGCTGCCTTGGTGTTTGAAGACACATGTGGTTTGTTTCTCGCCAGCATTTTGATTTTGTTTTGGAGGCCTGAATGCCAGTCACAGTGGCATTTTCTGTCCGGCTACCAGGGAAAAGACTGTCATGACAAAGGGGACGCAGAACCTTTCACCTGTGCCCAGGGGCATCGCTGTGCTCTTGCTAGGGGTTCCCAGAGTGAGAAGTCAGCAGGACCCAGTCTCATGCCCACTTCTTGATTTTTCCTCTTCGGTAAGTTCAGAAACGAGGTAACGTGACCCTCATGTTTGGGGTTAAAAGACAGTCATTTCATCCATCTGGGGATGCTTTTTCCAGGAATCTCTCCTAAGGGAACAATCTGTGATGACCGCAAAGACGTGTGCACAGAGATGCTCTCCATATATAATACAGCAATCACAAGCAGAAAAATCAAAGACTAAATGTTCAACAATATGGGAATGATTAAATAAATCATGATACACACATAAAATGGAATATTACTAGGCATCAGTCTTTCTGATTAAGATGATACTTCAATCAAAAGGAAAGCATTTAAATCATATAACATATAAAAAGGAAGATACAAAATTTTTTTATCTCAAATGCATAGAATGAAGACTGGAAGGAAATATGTCAAATTGGATATAGCGGAAGCATTTGAGTAGCAAAATTATGGATATTTTTATTATTTCTAATTAAGTTAGCAGAAGAAAGCTTTCAAAAAATTTCCAAAAGTTTATTTTTTTTAAATCACCAGGAAAAAGGCCAGATATCATCATTCAGAAGCAGGACTGGGTCAGCCTCATACAGCACGGATCTTCTTGAATCCTTTATGCTCTGATTTATCATTGTGTATATTTCTTCTAAATCAAGAGTGGCAAACTTTTCATGCAAAAAGAGAGTAAATACTTTAGGTTTTAAAAGCCATAAGTCTCTATTGCAACTAATCAACACTGCCATTATAGTGAGGAAGCAGCCATAGGCAACACATAAACTAGTAAGCGTAGCTGTGTTCCAATAAAACTTTATTTACAAAAATAAGCAGTGGGCCAGATATGCCCATTGAATGCATTTTGCCGACCCCTTCCTAAATCAAACCAGTGTTGTACTATTGGATGCTAATACATGAGAGTTCCTAACACCTCAAAGATACCAAGAAACTAACACTCCCATTTTATGGATGAGCAGACTGAGACTCAGAGAGATGAAGTTAGTTGCCAAAGTCATAGAACAAGTTCATAGCAGACAGGGCAAGAACCAGGGGCACCTGCCTTTCTGGTAGTGTTCTTCAGCTTAGCTGCAAATCAGCCTCCTGGGTCTCGGCCCTGGGCCTCTCTGGGTATGGTGGCTGGAGGTCTCAGGGTCTGGCTTTGCACCATGTGACCTGCCCAGGAAGTCTCTTCAGCAGTGGTGGGCTGCCCGAGTTCCAGCCCCTATGCTTCATTCTTTTAGAAGACGTGGATGGCATTTTCCACAGTTTCTCTCTGATCACTACCATCTCCTAGTGGCGAAATGGTCAAAATTCTTGCTTTACCCAGAATACACCCAATTTTATCTGTTGTCCCATAATTACTAGCTGTGCTCCCTTTCACTCTCAAAAGTGCCTGATTTGTATAATAAACCATATGATCACCTTTCCAAAAGTGAATTTGATGAAGTTGTATCATGTACAAAAAGAAATTATGAGAATTCAACTATCCACGTAACCTACATGAAAGAATATGAGTTTAAGAAATAAACAAAACTTGCAATTAATCAGGTAGCACTAATGGTTCTGCCCACTGTTCCACTGACTGGCAGATTCCATGGCTCAGAGTGGGCCTGAGATGGGGGACTTCACTACGAGGAAGCATCCTCAAATCTCGACTTGGCAGATCTTAGCAATTTCTCAGTGGTAATCTTGTCTCTCAGTGATTTCCCCTTTCTGCATGGCTCTGGGCTCTAACTCCCTTGCAGGGTCCCGCATGTTCACATCTCTTGTTCCTGCTCTCTTTTATGCCTGCCCTGCCCATAGCATGCTCCCGTGTGCTCATCCCGGGTCACAGAGCCTCTCCTCTCAGCCTTCCCTCCTTGCCCTCCTCCAAGTTGACTGTCTTGTTTGGAATCACCCAAACCTCTTCCGATCATACCCCCTCAGGACCTCTTGAGACAGGGCTGCCAACAGAAGTCTGTGGAATGGATATGCTGTCACGCAAATGAGTACACTTGTTCAAAGAGTGACCAAGGAACAAAAGAAGAGCCAACAGCAAAAGAGTAGGTTGTACAACCATGAACGAAGAGGAGGTATGGAAAGAGGAAAGGAGAAGCATGCAACACGTCACCTGCAGAAAGACCTCTGTCCAACCTGCCCTCATTTCTCTCCGCCTGACTCTAGGAGAGGAAGAAAAGCAAATGGAGAAGCAGAATCATGGAGAAGTCTGGCCTGGCCCAGAACTCATGACTTCCTAGTAGATCCTGGTTCTTAGACTATGGTGACTGCGGTCCCCAGACTGCAGCCTCAGTGTCACCAGGGACCTTGCTAGATATGCAGATTCCCAGGCCTCACCCAGACCTCCTAAATCAGAAGCTCTGGGGGGTGGGGCATAGCCCTCCAGATGAGGCTGATGCACACTGAGGTTTGGGAGCCACTGCCCTAGGCAGACAGTGGGATCTAGCATACGTCTGGTAGCCTTTGTTCTTGGACACAGCTGGTGTTAGATGCTGCATCTAAGGCATAGTGAGGGAAGGAAGTGCTTGAGTTTTGAGTTGTCTAAATGATGGTAAATATCACACTGACAGGTTGTTGTCCTCTGAATTGACTGAAAAACCAATGGTCCTTGCAGCTGCAGATACAGGGTGATGCTGTCCCTCAGACCTCAGGAAGCCCCTCGCCATGGGGATGGTGTCTAGATACTCTTGTTGCCTGCTCTGTGAGGTGTTCCTGAGCACAGTCAGGCCAGTGCCCGGTCCCAGCACCATTTACCTGGTAAGTAGTGGACATCCCCAACCACCAGGCTTCCCAGCTTGCTCAGGTTACTAAGGAAACCACACCAAGCCGCCTTTGTCCACACAGGCCACCTGCAGTCGGCCTCATGCGGCACAGGGCTCACCTGAACAGCTGAGGACAAACTTGTAAAAATGACAAACGGTCACTTCCCCACCTTGATGATGCTGTCCAGGAGGGATCTTTTACTCTAGGAGGCAATATAGACAAGGAGCAGAGAGAGAGAATTTGAGACCTGGGCCACATGATGCACATCCCAGGGTTGGCCAGAGGTGTCCACGTTCCTCTGCTGCTGAAATAGGACACACAAGATGGCTTTTGCCAGTGCACCTGCCCAAGGCTCTCATAGCGACCACTGCACAGTGCAGATTCCTGCAGGCTGCCTGGGGCGGGTGGGTAGTGAGCAGCTTGACTTAAGGGCTGGCCGTAGTCATTAGGGACAGAACTCAGATGGAACAGAAAACCTGCTGCAAACCTATTACTTTTCCCTTTTCATATTTTTTAAAATATATATTTGGATCTCACAGCCCACTTGGCTCCATCTCGATTATTTCAAAAGAAGTCTTTTCTTTCTCCCTCCTTCCCTCACTCCCTGCCTCCCTCCCCACCTTTCTGCCTTTCCCCCTTCTGCCTCTCAGCCTAGTAAAATGAGCAAGACACCTGAGCAGGTAAATCACAGCCTCGCTGA
Source organism: Daubentonia madagascariensis (assembly GCA_023783475.1). NCBI lineage: Eukaryota > Metazoa > Chordata > Mammalia > Primates > Daubentoniidae > Daubentonia > Daubentonia madagascariensis. Next base: position 2,395,813 of record JAKFHU010002206.1, on the reverse strand, counting down.
GCCTGATGTGGACACAGGATGCCAAAGTGTGGATGAGTTCTCTGTGGGTCACACTCTCCCCTCCTCCCAACCATTGTCTCCCCACAAACTCTTATTCTCCAAACACACGTGCAGCACAGGTCTAGGGGTGTCTCTGCAACTCACACATCCCCTTTGAGAGCTGTTGTTGAACTCCTCTGTGCCAGCTCTCTCCTGGCACTCTGGGGGGTATTCCCATGGAGAAGAGTTGGCCAGGCCCTTTGGCGTGGCTCAGCACCAAACAATGAAAGCACCAGGCTCCTTGTAAGTCATACCTTAAGGGCGGAGTGAGGTTCCCAAGGTACTCCCTGGCCCTTGGGGAAAATTCACCTTGTAGAAGAAATCTCCCAGAACAGGAGCATCCTCGGGGGAATGAGGAGGAAGTGATTCATCTTGTCACAGCATCTTCTTCTGACCAGCCCTGCCTCACTTGACAGGCGCAGAGAGCTTGGAGGAGAGGCACTGTGGGATGCTGGGGGTGGAGATGTGGCCACAGCTCAAGGCTCCGAGGAGAGGACTGCTCACGAGTCATGAAATATAGGTGGAGAAGGTCACTGAAATGGAAAATTCCTCTGCGCCCGTGGAAAGGGCAGACTCGGAGAAGCTGGGGAAATGACACCAGTGAGTTTGCCTCGGGATGTTAAAATGCATGTGCCTGTGCCTGCAAACTGCCCAGACTTCAGAGGATGCTCTCCAGTTGATGCAGCCCCAGAATCCAGCCAGACAACACATGGCGTCTTTGTACTTGCCCTCACCCTCATTCCCGCAAGGATAAAAGGAAGACCCAAAAAGGCCCCAAAGGGGAAAACCATATCCACAGCCCTGTGGACTAGGGGATGCCCTTCTGTCTTCTCATCATGGTAAGCTTTTCCTCCTGGGTGATGAAGGAGCAGGAGAGGAGGACACCATCTGTCCCAGAGGTGCTGTGATGCTAACATTTATTTTTACACCATGCATACACTTTTTAAACTATAGTGCAAATTTGCTGATTTTCATTCAGCTTGGGGACCACTGTGACCCTTAGCTTACTTTCTTCCCAGCTTCCCTCAGTCTGGGGTATCCTCTTGCCTGAGAGATAGCTGATAGAACTCTAGCTCCCTAGTCACTATGGCCCTCCCTCCCAAATGTAGGGGAGCAGCTTGGGAGCATAGAGAGACAGGAGGAATATTATAAAACTGCTTGGGCTAAATATTCCACTTTTCAACTTGCAGCTAACATCTTAGGGATTCATTCCTCCACCTCACTTACAATACCTCCCCCGTCTTCAACCAAACAAAAAGTGTTTCTTGATCACCTCCCATGTGACTTATCCTGAGTCCCACAGGCTGAAAACTACTGGCTCACAGAGCAAAGAGGACCAACCCTGAGGAGGCCCAGGAAGGACTCAAACCAGGAAGTCATGGCAAAACTGCTCTGGAAAGACAGAGCAGCCGAGAGTTTTAGTCAGTGGGGCTGGCAAATTGTCGAAAAGAGTGTGGACACTAAAATCATCCTCATTTCAGATGATGAAGCTGATGTCTTGAGATCCTAAATGGCATGCCCAGCGTCACATAGCTGTAACAAAAAGGTTAAATCCAAGGGCTCTGGCCTGTGCTGCCCCAACACCCCTGCTCTTCACTGTGCCATCCACCGACCAGCCCAGCTCAAGTTATTCTTCCTGCAGGAAGCCTTCCTGATTGTGCCACCCTCCTCTGTGGCACACATTACCTGTCTGGGTTTGCTCACTCTCTGGCACCTTGGGCCTACCTTGCTGATGGGACTTGGATGTCCCCTTTCTCCTCACCCCACATCTGGGCACACAATGGCAGGGGGTGCTCAGGCTCTGCTGGCCAGCAGGACCAACTGACTGTTGGACATGCTCCAAGTCCTTAGACTCCGGCCTGAGCAATTCACAGGGGTGTGGTAGAGGGCATGGGGGACTGTGAGCTCTGGGCTCATGGAGCCTTCGGAGGGGGCCTGTGGATGGCACTACTGGCTGAGTGGCAGAGAACTGGCCCCAAAGTGAGAAGAGGGCAGGTGAGTGGGCTATGCTGAGCGGGTTGGAAGATGCTCCATTAGATTTTCATGCTGACAAAACCCCAGCTTGCCCCACGGCACCAACACAGTGCTGAGAATGAACAGAAAGAGAAATAAGAAGCCGAAGGATGGCCAAAATTCTCAGCACCTGTGAATCATCCAGACCTCCATGGGCTGCACTGGCTGGGGCCCGGTGGCCGGCGAGCTCACGCCCACCAGCCACAACCCTGCAGCTGTGGCTCATTGCCACCATGTGGGAATCTGCCCCAAATGGTTGGATTTTTTATTTTTCAAGAGAAATTGCAAATCTGGCTCTTTGTGTAGGATATCCCAATTTAAAATTTTATGACTAACTCAAAAACAATTTAAACATTCTACAGACTGAGCAAAACCCTTTAATGGGCTAGGTTAGGCCTGAGGCCTGCCAGTACGTGGCCTATGGTTACAGCTCAGTCCTTCCCCCTTGGCTTGGCCTCGGAGAGAAGGGCAGAGTTGGGAACACAGCTGCCAGCTGCCAAAGGCTTCCTTCTCTGGAATGTTTCAGCAATGTGAGAAACCCTGGTCAGCTGGCACTTCTCTTTGGGAGTGCTGTCCCATGCCCCTGGAAGCGTCCCCTCTGGGCCTCAGGCCTCCTGTCCTTGGTCCTCTTTCCTGCCACACACCGGGGCCACCTGCTGTTGGCAGGCACTGGCTCGCCCCCTGCCCCAGGTCCCGAGTCCCCCTGCCCATCTCCCCAGGCACTCCCCACTGTTTCTGCTCATCCCACACTGTCCCCAGCAGGACGCTGCTGCCTGCCTGCCTGACAACTGTCAGCCCGAGGTGTGGACACCTTCTCCTTGGTGGCTTCCCCTTTTTCATTAGGGTTGACAACACGTTTTTCTGAGATTAATAGTGCAGGGGGAGCCAGGATATGAGGCTTTTAGTGGTGACAAACTGCCAGGCCCAGGTGGCTCTGGAAGTTGTGCTGCAGCAGGAACAGACCAGCAGCAGAGCCTGGGGGGGCTGGAGGAGAAGGGAGTGATGGCTGCCACATGCATCGGAGCCTGGATTCAGCTAGACAGGGGTGTCCTTGCCCCTCATCCTTATCCTCTCCTGTGCTGCTGCAGCATGCCCAGCCCCATGTGCCAAGCAGCAGAAACTTCCTCCCCCTCCTACACACAGCCCCAATGCTCCCGCAATGTCAATTCATGGGCTGCTACTATGGGGTGGAGCTCACCAGAGGGTAACAGGAGGCCAAGCTGGCCAGGTCTTCAGGTTGGCTCCCCAAGCTCAGGCACTTCCATTTTGGGCTCTGTTTGCTGCTGTTCTCCTGGCCTGTCCCCTTCCACCAGCCCAACCTGGGCTTCTCCATATAGTATGAGGGCTTGAAAACACAAGCATGTAAGAACATGGACCAAACTGGCCACTTCCATTGCACTGGTCCTTACTAACAGCCCTTTGACCACTACCTCTCTGCTCCCAGAACAGCAAACCACACATTTCTGGGCTGGGAAGAAAGAGCTTTGGGATATAATCAAAGAAATTCATGGGAAGGATGCACATCTATTAATTCTCAGAAATATCTTTCCACACAGGTAACACCCTCTCCACACATACACACATGCATACATGCAAGCATATGTGTACACATGTGCATGCTTAAAAATGCAAGCATAAACCTGCATATACATGTACCTTCACCTGCTTATGCAGGCTCAAATGCATATGTGAACTCATATGCACACGTACTGACATGTGTACAAATCAGACATGCTCACACATGTATCTATATTCACAGGTACACATGCATATTCTCACACACACACATACACACACACCTGCCTTTTCCTGGGAACAGACTCTGACCTTATCTCGGGTTCAGTTTGAATTCTTAGTCTGGAAGGGCCCTTGGAGTTGTGGTTCAGGCCCCTTGTTGGATAAATAAGCAACCTGAGGCCCAGAAAGGTGAAGGGGTTTTCCCAGAGCCACACAGCCTTTCAGGACTTGAGCTGAACTTGAAATCCTGACATATCTACTCCAATCCAGGGTCTTTCCCCAGATAGACTGATTTCTCGGACTTTTGGGATAAAAACACTTTGCAGTTTCTATTACCTCTTTTAACCTTCATGATTCATTTAAGAGGTCATCATCATTATGACGATTGAGTCAGTTTTATAGATTAGAAAATTGGGGCCCAGATAGGAGAAATTATTTACCCAAAGCATGGAGCAGGTAACAAAAGTGCCTCCAGACCTCTGGCTACCAGCCTAAGTCACTGTGACGCACCCAGTAACTGTCTCCTCTCCTAAGGGGCTGAATCATCACCTGACTCCATGGAAGTCCTTTCTGTACCCCCAGGCCTATTGTTCTGTTGGACCCTCTGAACAATGGAGCTAAAATCTTTTCTGATGGCATGTAAGAACTGTGTGACCTTGGACAGATCACATCAAGTAGCTAGACCTTCCTTTACCAAGCTATAAAATGCGGGCAGAGTGATAAGGGCTATCTTTCAGAGTTGTTAAATAAACTCATATATATGCACATATTTTTAAACCACAACGCATTCTACAAAAATGTGAGAAAATGTTATTGTGAACTGCTTTAAAGTGCTTAGGACAATGAAGGCACAGATGGGGCTCTTCCTTCATGGAATCTCTCATTCTGTCATCTGTCTGCTATAGCTAGGACACAACTGTCAAAGTCAACAGACAGATGACTGAATGCAGAAAAATATTTGCAATGTCTAAAACCGACAAGGGGCTAATATCAAGACTATATAAGGACCTGCTGCTAAACAAACATAAAGATAACAACCTCATAGAAATACGGGGGAAATCATATGAACAGACAGTTCACAGAAAGAGAAACTCAAAAAGCTGATAAGCGTACGAAGAAATGCTCAAAATCAGAGAAACACAATTTCAATTAATGAGCTGTTACTTGACGACTATTAGGCAAAAATTAGTAAGAGGTGATGCCAAGTAAGAGGAGGTATGTGAGGACAGAGGGGCCCTGTGCACTGGTGGTGGGAGAGTAGGTCCCATGGCCCTCCATGGGGGCAGTCTGAACTATTTCGTCAAGATACATAAACTGAGCCCACGTGTTCCAGCTACCTCTTGCTGCATAGCAAGCCATTGTGTACTTAGTGGCTTAAAACAGCAAGTGTTAGTTTGCTCATCATTCTTTAAATTGGGAAGGGCTTAATGGGGAAAGGTCAACTCTGCCCCTTGTGGCATCAGCCAGGGTGGCTCAAAGACTGGGGGTGACTGGACAGCTGGGGGCTGGAACCATCAGGAAACTCACTCCCATGTCTGGTAGTTGTTTGCTGTCCATTGGCTAGCATCCTAGTTAAGGTTAAGGCTGTTGGCCAGAATTCCTACAGGTGACCTCATATGACTGCTTGGCTCCCACTCAACAGGGTAGCTGAATCCCATGAGCTAGGGGCCCCACAGATCAGGAAGGAAATGAATGTTATTTATATGATCTAGCCTTGTCAGTTATGTAGCATCACTGACAACACACTCTAGGGTTGTGGACGTTACAGAGGCCCACCCAAGATTGAGGGAAGAGAGTGTGAACCCCACTTCTCAATGGAAAGAGTGTCGACCTCACATTGTTAAAAGAGTGTGAGGATGGGAGGTATGTGGTCATCGCTTTTAGAAAATGCTATCTTCTGCACCCTATTACTCAGGAACTCTGCTCCTGGGTCTCTACCTCAAAGGAATTCTCAGGTCCACAGGAGATGCGTGGCAATGTTACTGCAGCATGGATTTTGGTAGTAGGAAGTTGGAGGTGAGCAGAAGCCCACCAGTGAGAGAGCAGAGAGGTGAAACATGATACACAAAACAGAGTGTCAGGCTGAAACTGTGGATTAGCTCATGGTAATGGCAACGGCTGTCTAATAGAGATAGATAGATGGATAGATATAGAGATATATGTATCTTATTTTTAAAATGTAAATAGTAAACATAAGATCTGCAGCTCAATATCATTTGCATAAATTAAAGGTAACTATATACAAAATAAAAACTCATATTTTCCAAGAACATTTACAAATAATTAAACAGCTTCAATGGCATCTTGTATTTGGGGAAAAGAAATGACAGCGGAGAAGGAAACCTGAGGGGAATCTACATGTTTTACAAAGAAGAGGGAGAACTGACAACTGGACTCACACTTAAGAATTCATTTGATTTTTCAAAAAGGTGTCAAAACAATATACAGTAGTCCCCTCTTATCTGTGGTTCCACTTTCACAGCTTCAGTTACCCATGGCCAATGTTGGTCAGAAAATATTAAGTGGCAAATTTCAGAAACAAACAAGTCACAAGCTTTAAATTGCGCGGGTTTCTGAGTAGCCTGATGACATCGCACGCTGTCTCTCTGTCCCACCTGGGAAATGAATCATCCCTTTGTCCAGCCCATCCACGCTGTATGAACTACCCGTCCGTTGGTCACTTAGGAGCCGTCTTGGTTATCAGATCAACTACTGCGGTATCTCATCACATAGTCATTTTGTCATCTCACATCATCACAAGAAAAAGGGTGAATAAAGGTATTTTGAGAAAGAGAGAGAGAAACCACTTTCACATAACTTTGATTATAGTATATAGTTTTAATTGTTCTACTTTATTATTATTTATTGCTGTTAATCTTTTACTGTGCCTAATTTATAAATTAAACTTTATTATAGCTATATATGTATAGAAAAAAATAGTGTATTTAGGGTTTGGTACCATCCACAGTTTCAGGCATCCACTGGGGGTCTTGGAACATAATCCCCCATGGATAAGGGGGAACTACTATAATAGGGAAAGAAAAATTTTTTCAACAAATTGCATAACTGGATATTCATAACTGGAAAACATGAACCTCAGTTCCTACCTCATACCATACACAAAAACAATTCAAGATGGATCACAGACCTAAATATTGGAGCTAAACTCATAAACCTTTTAGAGGAAAACAGAATATCTTTGTGAACTTAGGGTAGGCAAAAGTTTTTTGGATAGGACACAGCAAGCAAGGACCACAAAAGAAAAGCATGAGCATTTACAGTTCATCAAAATTACAAACTTCTGCTCATCAATAGAAACCACTAGAAAAATAAAAGGCAAGCCACAGATTGGGAAAAATATAGGTAAAATATATATATCACAGATGATTAGTGTGAGAGACATAAAAAATTCCCACAATTCAATAACAAAAGGACAAATAACCTAATTAAAGAAATGGACAAAATATTTAAACAGATACTTCACAAAAGAAGATAAATAGATGGCTAATAAGTACATGAAACAGTGCTCAACATCATTAGTTATTAGAGAAACACATTCAAACTGCAATGGGATATGACTTATTACCCGGCAGAACGCCTAAAATTAAGTCCAACAACACCTAATATTGGCAAGGACGTGGAGTAATCTGAACTCTCATGCATTGTTGGTTGGAAGGTAAAGTGGTACCTCCATTTTGGGAAAAGCTCTGACATTTTCTTGTAAAACTAAACAAACACCTAGCCTATGATCTAACAATTCCTCTCCTAGGTATTAATTCAGGAAAAATGAAAACATATGTTCACATCAAGATTTGTACTTAGATGTTCTTATCAGTTTTATTCAAAAGGTGGAAGTGGCCTAAAAGAATAGATTAAACTAATTCTGGTATATTCATATAATGGAATAGTATTCAGCAATTAAAAAAAATTATTGATACCTACAGCAACGTGAATGAAGCTTTAAAACTTTATGCTGAGTAAAAGAAGCCCTACCCCAAAGAATGTATGTTGTATGATTCCATTTATGTAGAGGTTCAGAACAGGCAAAACCAAATTATGACAGAAAAAAATTGGGAAGTGACTATGTCTGTGGAATGGAGTAGAGGTTAGATCAGGAAGGGGCTTCAGGGAAATTTCTGGGTGAAGATAACATTTTATATCTTGTAGGGGTTAGGATTATAATGTTGTATGTACTTGTCAAAACTCTGCAATTAGTATATTTAATATTTGTATATTCATAGTGTATAAATTTCACAACAAAAGATAAAAAGAACTGAAAACAGATATTGAAGTAAATACCGAAGTATTTGCAGGGAAGTATACTGACATCTGCAATTTACTTTGAAATGCATCCAAAAAGTGGATGAATCAGTGGATAGAAATTTAGATCAACGGATAGATACTTGATTAAAACAAAAACATAGTAATATGCTAAGGTAGAATCTAGGTGGTAGATATTCAGGTGATCACTGTGAATGTCTTTCAACTTCACTGTATAAAATGTTGGGGGGGAAGTTAAAAACAAAATCAACAGAGGACCTAGTATTGACCTACCGTGATAAAGTGTCTTGAACCAAAGATTATGAGTAACTCAATCCTCTGCCTCTAAGGTTCAAAAAGAAAAATTCAAAAAACCAAAAAATCATCTGTGTTGAGCTGAACTATCAGATACCTGACAGTGGCAGCCATGGGTCCCTTGGTGCTGGAGAGGACATCTGTGACACTGAGATGCCAACGGCCATGCCAGGAGCCAGAACAGGCACCACAGACTGAGCAGGAGCCTTGTCTGCCCCACCTGAAAGGGTGCCATTGCCCAGGGGTGCCCAACTCTCCACAGTGCCATGGAAGCCAGAGGTGAACCCTGCAGAGAAGCAGGGGAGCAAGTCTCACAGAGGAGCAAGTAGAGCCAGGGTGCACCCCGAGAACTTCTATTCACACTCACTGTTCTGAGGAAAGCTGCATGTTCAGTCAAGTAAGGCCAAGGACTCACCTCTGGGCTTCCAGAGCACCTGCTTCACACGCCATTAAGCCACTTGCTAGTGTTCTGGAAGTGCATGTTTACAAGCTGCTAAGGACTGAATGTTTGTGCTCCCCCCCAAAAAATTCATATGTTGAAACCTAATCCCCAATGTGACAGTCTTAGAAAGGGAGGCTTTGTGGAGGTGATTAGTTCATGAGGGGGGAGCCCTTGTGAACGGGACTAGTGTCCTTATAAGGGGCTGAAGAGACCAGAGTTCTTCCTTCCCACCAAATGAAGAGACAGTGAGAAGATGCCTTCTACAAACCAAGAGGTGAGCCCTCACCAGACACTGAATCTGTCAGCTGCTTGGTCTTGAACTTCTAGTCTACAGAACTGCGGAGGCTACAAATTTACGTTGTTTAAAAGCTGCCTGGTGTATGCTGTTTTGTTATAGCAGCTGGACAGACTAAGGCATAAGTGGAGAGCAACTTAAGGGTAGAAATGGTAGCTGACTGCCCTGTGCTTTGATCAGAAGTGCTCTGCTCAGGAAACATTTGTGGAATGAATGAATGTCTGGCTCTTTGCAAAAATGATACTGAGGCAACTGTGCCAAGATTGTATTCTCTTGGCCTGAGCACTGGGAAGAAGGGCTTAGAAAGGGAGTAGAGGGGTTTGTAAAGCTTTATGGTATAATCTAGAAGATTACTTCATTTGACCTTTTCCTATTAAAATACTTTCTCATTATACTCAGTATTTTCTAAGGGGCATCAAATAGATGATAGAAAGAGCTCTAGAAAACTCCATCCTTTTGGAGATATTTTTATGTTCATTGTGTAATTGGGAAGGCTCAGCTACGGTGTGTCTGCAGCTTCCACAAGTTTCACAAGGATGGTGGGGCAGCACCACAGCGAGTGGTAACAGCAAGGATTTGGGTATGGACTTCCGAGTAAGTAGGACTGATCTGTGTCTGTGGCACCCACTTACTGATTGCCCTACTTTGGGTGAGTGGCTTTATCTCTTTGAGCCTCAGCTGACTCATCATGTCTGCCTTGAAGGCTTAGTGTGCAGATTAAATGAGATAATATATGTAAATCATTCCAGAGAGAGTCAGACACCCAGTGGCTCCAACTAGGCAGTTCCAACCCCCTTCCACAAGCTTTGAGAACTCTCATATCACTCAGGAAATTTTTCTAGCATTAGACCAACTTACCCCAAGATGATTTGGCCAGCTGATCCTCTGCTCAGATTTTAAGCAGGGGTAGAGAGAGTAAATCCAGTTTTGTTTGCTGTGGATGATGCAGAAATAGTTTACACTTCTTGTTGTCAAAATGGTAGCCGATGGAGTGGACCACCTGATTTTTCCCTGTCTTTAATTTTTCCCCATTGGGCAAGCATTACCAGAAGGCATAGTACAAGGAATAAGCCCCTTCTCATTATAAACCAGAAGTCTGAATTTCCTGAGTCCTTGGGATTCCCCAATAGTCAGAGGAAGTATGTGCACAAACTTTTAAATAACAGCCCCAAATGCAAAGGAGCCAGAGGGTTTTGCCATAGAAATCAGTAAAGACTCCCCTTCCGTCCCCCAGCAAATGAGAGCTCTGCCCCAACACGCTGCTCTCCCATTAATTCTGGCTGACCAACAGAGCCGAGGCCATGGGTACGCCCAGAAACTCTGGCCTCCAACCCTTGGGGGGCAGAGCCAAACCTCCCCCAAAAGGTTAACGAGGAGATAATGTTTCTGGTTAAAGATGAGAGCAGACAAGGCCATAGGGTTCATTACAACGTCTAGAATACAGAGTGCTTAACTAGGGAAGGAAAAGCACAGGACAAGAAGAAAAAGCAGAAAGGGAAGCACAAAACAGAATCAACAGGGCTCCAGGTCCCTCATATTCCAGGGCGTGGGATTGAGCTCTTTCTTATTTTCTACTTTCTCCTTAAAACCTCCCGCCTGATGCGCACAGCGCTCTGTGCTCTATGTCCGTGTGCCCGGGAGAAGGTGCTGGGATCACGTGTATCTGGCATCCTTCACTGGCCCATGGGAAGGTCCCGTTCCTTAGTTCTCATTTCAGTTTGGCCAGCAGATGTTCCCAGCTCCAGAGCTGGTCTCCGGTGGGAATGGACAAGCTCTTTCCTGTCCACTTGCTTATTCATTCATTCAGTAGGAAGCTGCCCTCATGCAGCTTACCTTCAAAAGAAGAAACAGACATTGAAGGCTAAAATCTAATATCTCATGAAGGGACAAACAATCAAGTAATCTTACAAAGGGACATGCTTAGCTTATGATAGAAAAGTTGTATGAATTATAACAGCGACACAAGAGGAGACTCTTGTCTAAACTTGGGGCTTAGGGATGACTTCCCTAACAAACTGATGTTTCAGAGGCCACATGTAAGATTGGTAGGAGACAAGAAGAGCATGTAAGAAAAGGCAATGAGGCAAGGAGGATGGAGCAAGAGAAGCACACTGTGCAAAGGCCCTGGGGCAGGAGGATGTGGTACATTTGAAGTCAGGGAGGCTGGAGGGCACTGGTACAAGATGTAGTGTTAAGGTAGGCAGAGATTGGCTCATTCCTGCCTGTAGACAGTGGGTCTTTATCCTAAGAGGTTTAAAGACTTTAAAGAATTTTACACAGTGTTCTGAAATGATCTGGAGGGAAGTAGGAAATCAACAGGGCTTGGTGATAGTTTGGATATGGTGATGGGGAAGATTTTCAAGAGGGAGCTTTCTAGAATGACTCTTGAATTTTTGTCTTTGCAACTGATCTGAGCTGTATCAAAAGAAATTCCATCAATATTCAGCACTATGTCACCCAGAGCAGGATCCCCACCTAATCCAGGCCTGCTTTGTGACCACTAGGACCTTCCAGGACACTTTGCTGCTCTTTGTCAAGGCAAAAGGGGAAAAGAAAGAGATTTCATGGCCTTGATATCTGTGGTGCTCATAACACAACTTGAGAGACCCTAATGAAAATGTTTTGCAGGTTTATGGGGTTTCATAGGATATGTAGCAGGTCCATATCTACTATCTTTGATGTGCCTCATGATAACTAAGGGCGGGAGGGTTAAGCCCATTAAGGGTGGAGGATAAGCATGTTCTCATTATTCCTTAAAAATAAAGAAACTAAGTGTGCAAGCTTCATCCCAGGTGGCTTGTTCACCAGCACAGGGCCCAGCACACAGCAGGTGGTCAATACACACTTGTTGAGTTGAGGAAGAAGTGGCCTTCCCAACATTACATCATGCAGAACTTAGACTAAGACCGTCAGCTCTTCTGACACAAATCACTGCCCCCACGACATCGATTCAGCCCATTTGGGAAGGGAAGAAGGAGAGCAGGACCTGCCAGAGACAAGCGTCATAAGGCATAGGAGATATGGCTGGTTCGTCTTAGGCAGTGGCTTTTCTATTATAGACTTGCCCAAGGTACTCATCAAGTGCAGGCTGAGAGTTGAGGACATTCTTGGTGCCCGGGCCCATGCTGGTTGTCACAGATGGTAAGGAAATCCAGCTCCAGAAGCAGGGGGCAGCTTTCCACTGACACAGGAGTAGGGAAGGTACCAACATCCTACCTATCACTCTCTGTTACCCCTCCTTGTACAAAAATCATGTTTACCTGCCTAATTTGCTTTTAAGGACTAAGTCTTAGAAATAGGACTAGATTAAAGGGTATGTACATATTTAAGGTTCTTGATATATATTGCCAAACTGCCTTCCAGAAGGGTTTTACCCATTTACATGATGACAAGTATGTATGATAATATAATTTCTCTATACATTCCCCATGTAGAATCTTACATGCTTCTGTAAAAATTCTGCCATTTTTTAAAACTAAAAATTGTGTTTCATTGTTATTTCTTTAATCTGTTCTGATTATGCCCATTTTTATACATTTATTACCCATTTGTATTAATATTCTGTAAAATCCCATCTTTTTCACAACCTTTTCCCCATCCCACTCCTGTTGGGGTAAACATGTGCTTTAAGATATTGTTGTTCTTTATTCTGCTTATAAAACTAATACACCCCTATTGCAAAACATAAGAAAATATACAAAAGCATAAGAAATAAAGATTTCTAGTATCCCCATAACTCAGAAAAGGATCACTAATTCATTCTGTTTCCTGCTAGATAACTAGATTTTTTTCTTAAGTTGATTTTTTTTGTCCAGGTCAGAGGGGAGATATGTCGACTTTGTAACAAAGTTTGAGGGAGGCACATCTCACACATGTGTGTGAACACCCAATCATCACACTTACGAACTACAAAAGGATCTTCAATTATTATTAAGTAGTTTTTAAAACAAGAAGGAAACCAATTTCTTATTTATAGTGTTTTAAAAAAATCTTTGTCCTTTTTTTTTTGTTTATGATAGTGATGTATTTTTAAATAAAATGCCAATAATGTTTACAAAATTAGTTTTATTAAATTTTTTTTATACCTTATACTAACTGTATGTTTTGAAGCTTCTTTCCCATCCTGATCGTGGTATTTTCAACTGATTTTTGAAGTTTAACTAGTTATTTAATCTAAAATTGGTTTTGTTATAGAATGGGATGGATGTGTATGACATGAATGCTTTTTCTTTCCCTAATTAGCCAGTAATTCTCAATGTCACTCATTGAACAATTCACCTTTTGGTGAGCTGCTTTTTCGACCATAAATTAAACACGTGTGTACGCTTGGGTATGTTTCTGGGCTATCAATTCTTATCTATTGACCTGTCCATTCTTTTTGTCAATACCACATTGTTTTAAGTACTATGGCTCTATAATGCATTCTACTGCTACTGAAAATCTCTCCTTCTAACTCTTTCCTTAAACAATTATTTAGTTTTTCTTACTTTATTCTTTAGTGAAACTCAGAATCAATTTGTCAGTAAATATGCATATAGATATGAAACACTGAGACTGTTGTTAAAATTTTGTTAATTTGGAAAGAGTGGACAACTCTCATTCTGTTCTATTCTATTCTACTCTACTGTATTCTATTCCAAATCTGGCCCACTGCTATTTTTGTAAATAAGCTTTCACTGAAACTTAGGCACACTCATTTGTATACATATTGTTTATGACTGTTTTCATGCTATAGTACCAGGGTTGAGTGGTGTGGTATAGGTCACGTGGCCACAAAATCTAAAATATTTATTAACTGGCCCCTTATAGAAGAAGTTTGCCTGCCCATGTTCTAAGACAAAATAATTCTCTCTCTCCCATGTTCTAAGGCATCTTCTGTCTCTCTCTCTCTCTCTCGCTGTCCTCGTATTTAAATGCTATTATTAGGTCTTGGTGAGGATCTGCATGAGATCTGAACTTTCTATCACATTTATTATTTATTATTTATTATTACAGTCTTTCTTGAACCTTTGTGGCTCCCATGTCTGAGACTACTGTACCCGTTTTATCTTCTGACTCACAGCTGCTGCTGGCCAGTGGGCACGAGGCTCTCGCCACCTCATCCAGTGCAGCTGAGGCAGCTGCTATGCCCACTGCCCATGAGGACTGGCTCAGACTCGCAGGGTGTGGGTATGACGGAGGATGAGGACTACAGGGGCCACTGGCTCCGGAAAGACCAATAGGTAAAGGCCAGGGGGGTAGAAGGCATTGGGTTCAATAGTTTTTCTTAAATCTGAGGTCATGAACTTCCCCAGCTGTAGTGGAGCATTTTGTGTGCTTCCCAGTGGCTTATGCCAGATTATGTTCTAAGGAGAGGAGATGGGTATTTTGTGATGGTGGTTTATAAAATGCATTATTTCATCTTTCACCTGGGACCCTGGCTTGGTTTGCTTTCATAGCCTGCATCTTGTTTGTAAAGAGCTTGAACTGTTCAACACCCCCTCCCCATTTTTTTTCTCAACACTTGACCTTTTAAGACCTTCAGCCTGGGAGGTCACAAAACTTCCTGTCACTCACCCTCACTTGAGGAGCTTAACTTGGAACTCGAGGCTGCAGAAATGTTGCTTACTGGCTTTGCAGAGCTGGGGGATGACTTAAATCTGTTGCAGCATCTTACTTGTGGTTCTCACAGAGTGAGTCACACACAGTAGTATTCATTGCATTGCTGCCAGGTGCCAAATGCTATGCCAGGTGCCAGGGCAGGGTGGGGATCACAAGAGCTACCCTCTGCACTGGAGCTTGTACCTTGTGGGGGATGCAACACTAAATAAGAAACCATCCAACACACTAAGGGGTGATGCAACAGTAGAGGGTCTGACGAGGTGGTAGATCAGGGAAGGCCCCTTGGAGTAATTTGTATTAGGCTAAGAAATGAAGAGCAAGTAAATGAGTGGCCTGGGTGTGCCTGTGTGAGTGTGTCTGTGTGTTGGGGAAATCCAAGTGGAGCCAATAGCAGCATGCAAGTCTCTGTTCTCCATTTAGGTAAGAGAGGTCTGCATGTCTGATAGAGTCCAGGCCCTGTGGTTTCATGGTTTGGCTACGGGACGTGCAAGAAGAAAGCATTAAGGAAGGAGGGGCAGAAGCCCTCCATGAGAACAGGACTGTGGGGCGGAGATGGGACCCACGGGGCTGGTGAAAACCGGCATTTGGGGGACTTGAGCCCTCGTCCTCCCCTGGATGCTGCCCCCATCCAGGATAGCAGTGCTCATACTCCCAGGGTTTCCCGTCTGATGTCCATTCCAGCTACCAGCTTCCATTTTCACCTTTCACAGGTGCTCAAAAGGCCCATGGCAGGGAACTGGAACAAATCCAGCAGGCCCCAAAGAAATGGGCTAGATTTAAGAACGAAAAAAACAAAAACAAAACTGGTGTGTATGTTGTGTGCAGGCTCTAAGCTGAGCACTGGGGAAGTAAAGACAAATGAGCCATGGTCCTGTCCCCTGTGTGGTCCACAGCCAGCTGGGGAGTCAGACATGGCAACAACTAAACAACCTACCACATCAAGTGCATGGAGTGATAAGGTGTACCAAGCAAAATTCCTGCACCCCAAACATCACCCAGGGATGAGACAGCAAAGAGGGGGGGCCCTATGGATTCTCCCATGTACTGAGTGTTCCTTGTGTCCCGGACATGGCCCCGCCTTGTGGAGCTTCCAGTCTGGAGAAGGATGTAAATAAGGAAATGAGCTTTTAACACCATGTGACAAGTCCTCTACATGGCCAAGCACAGAGTACAAAGGGAACAGGACTGAGGGGACAAGGAGGCTACCCGTGGAAGCCTTCCTTGTCTCTTTGCTGAGACTTGAAATGGGGGTGGGAGGTGGTCAGACAAAGAAAAGTCAGTGGAAGAGGAATATTCCAAGCCAGGGAACAGTATTTGGGGGTGCCCAGAGGGGATAGAGAGCATTAGATTTGAAGACAGAGCCCTCAGGACCTAATGACCTCTTAAAGGTCCTACCTCTAAACACTGTTGCTTTAGGGATTAAATTTCCAACACATGAACTTTGGGGGACACAGTCAAACCACAGCAAGGCATTAGGGAGTGTGGCTGCAACACTTACAAGGAAGAGGGCAGTTTGGGGAGAGGACAAAAGTCAGCTGAGTGGGTGCCACAAATCCTGATTTAGGGGCAAGAAGTACTTTAATTCCTCTCTTTATTTAATTTTTAAAATTTTTAATTGACCAATACAATTGTCTATATTTTTGGAGTACAATGTGATGTTTTGATCTATGTGTACATTATAGAAAGATTCAATCAAGCTAATTAACATATCTATCAGCTGGCCCATTTGTCTTTTTTTGTGGTGAGAACATTAAGAATCTATTTTAGCAATTTTGAAATATACAATACATTATTTTAACTGTGGTTACCATGCAGTGCAATAGATCACCAAAAGTTATTGCTCCTGTCTAACTAAAACTTTGTGCCCTTTGATAACATCTTTAAATCCCTTCTGGAGATACTTTGGGTTTTTCCTAAAGGCAACTTCCCTTCCTGACTTTTGCGTTCCACAGGACAGAGTTCTTTGGGAGAGAGGAGAGAGGTAAGTGTTTTGAAGTGGAGGGTGGGGAAGGTAAGAAGCAGGGAAGCAAAGGAGATTTGAAAGGGGTTGGGTTTGGGGTTCTGGATTCTGGAAACATAATCACAGGGACATCAGCTTGGGTGAGGATAAGAGGCTGGGTTCAGGGTCAGCTGAAGACGATAGGCTCACGTTTTGGGGCCACTGGGTGAACCTTTGGGATTTTAGTGTGTCCAAAGGGTTGGAAGAGACAAAAAAGTTGGGTTTTGCCCTGCAGTATGGTAACTCAAGTCAGATTTATCTTGATTAAATAAAAATAGTATGACATTTCTCTACACTTGGATTTGTGGAGTAAGATTCACATATAATATATGTGTCTCAATATACAAGATATGAGATATGTAGAAAAATAGAAATAAAGAGAAAAAATTATCTACATACCCAATTCTCAAGCGTGAACTCTGTTAAATTTTGATAAACTTCTTGTTTTTAGTATTAGGACTTTGGTTTTTTTCTGGGGTGTGTGTGTATGTGTGTATGTGTGTGTGTGTGTGAGAGAGAGAGAGAGAGCTGTAATTATACTGTAAATATAATGTTGTACTTTGCCTTTTTACCTAACATTATAACATAGGCATTTTTTCTTTATTATAAAGCCTTAGTAGAATAAATTGTATAGAAAAAGATTTATAGATTTTACTACATAATATTTAAAGCATCCCAGTGTCAAAAATTACTACTAAAAGGTAAACAATTAACTGTAGATGAAATTTGCATCAAATAGGACAAGGAGCTAATGTTTTTATTATGAAAAGCACATGTAAACAGATACAAAAAAAGATGAAGACCCCCCAAATATATATATAGAGAGAGAGAGAGAAAGAGAGACAAAAGGTAATACATAGAAAGTCACAAAAGAAGAAATACATTTTAGCAACATAGAAAATTTATTTATTCTCACTAGATTTCAAAGGAACACAAATTAAAACCTTGACATACCATTTATCTTTTAACAGGTTAGAAAAGACTTTAAAATGTTTCTTGTCATTACTTGGAAATATAGGGCTAAGGTGAAAGTACAGGAATATAAATTGGTACAAGGTTTGGGGGAAAACTCGCATTATGTAGCAAAAGTCAATAGCCCCACTTTTGCTGTTTTCACCATGGGATGTAATCAGAAGTAACCACAAAGATTTATGCACAGGGATATTCATCATAGCATTATTTCTAATGGTGAAAAATTGAAAATAACCTAATGTCCATCCATCAGGAATTGGTTAAGTAGACTATTATGCAGTCATTAGAATTTAGAAAACTACAAACAATGTTGAAAAATGACTTCTCTGTTTCTATAAGGTTCTACCACTGCTTCTACCAAAATACAGAAGGAGGTTTGAAAGTGAAGTTTACTCCAGTTTTCTACAAATAAGATAATGTCTCTAGCATCTTTGGGTGTTCTAGGTTTTGCAAACATCCAGTTTAGGGCACCCTTGAAAAGGTGCACAGCCCTTCCTGGCCCTTGACACCCACTCAGCCAAGGCCTGAGTACTGTACCCAGTGTCGGGAACAAGCAGAGGCACAGCACACAACTTTCCCTTTGTTTCCTTTCTTTCTGTCTTGTGAACCTGCTTGCTGGACTATTCCTTCCTCAGGTCCTGGGTGGAAACTTAGACGAACCTCATGACTTTTCAGTCACTCTTAAGAATAAAAAAATCTTGCAATAATCTTAATTCAGAATTTCAGAAAAAAATTCTCAATTTAGTCATTTTAAAAGGCAGTCCTATGTAATAATCAGTTTCCAACTTTCTCCACAAGCCTGCCTTCTCCCATTCGCCAGCCCCACCTGCCGAGCTGGGCCCTCTCCCTGGCAGGTGAGCTTGTGATGTTTCTTGCAGTTGGAGCAGGGGAAAGGGAGGCCTCAGGGCTCAGCGAGGTTCTTCCTTGGCTGGCAGAGAGTGCCAGCTGACACTGGCTCTGGAGGGCTGCTTTCCTGGGGTCTTCTCTGAAGAACTTTTCCATACAGTGGGTGATGCATTCTGCCCTGTCCTCAGCCCCCGAGTTTCTGGTCATCCATCCCCATAGAGTCTCTCTACGGGAGTGGCCACACCCTGCAGGCAGGCATTGCCTCCTGCATGGTCTTTGGTGGGGGCAGGGAGGTGCGTATTCCTGTGGACCCTGGTAATGGGGCTATCCGAATGCTGCTAAAACTCTCTCCCTTGCTCCGCTGCACCTCTGGGTTTCCCAAGTGGAGGCAGCCACCAGCACCTGTGTCCTCCTGGCTGAGGGGCACATACCAACCTGCTACAGTGACACTGTTGAAGGATTTCCATCCTGTCTTGAGATGAGGTTGGGGGAGGGGGTGTTGGACTCACATCCAGGTTTTTCAGAAGAAATCCACCTTGCAGATTCCCTCCGCATTCTCCATTCCCTTAACACTTTTTAAATCCTCAGTCCTGTGGAGGGATTCAAGAGTCATGTAACCAATTATAAGATGCTTCATATGAAATCTTTGCGCAATGGGAAATGCAGCACCCACTGTCTTCACGCCTCATCCAATTCTGAAAGAGGAAAGACCCACTTCAGTGTCCCCAGACAGCCTTTCTGCACTTTCTTTTCTTCACACAAAAGCTTTAGTTACTGCTGAGCTCTTTCTGGGCACTCTTGCTTCCCTCGCCTGACGAACACCTATCCACTGTGCGAGGCTGCCCAATCGCCTCCCCCTGCAAGAGTCAGCAGCACATTTCCCTCTGCCGTCCTTGTTCAGAACATTCCTCAATTGAAGAACACGCCCTGCTGAGTTAAAGAGTTAAGATCTCCCCTAACTGAGCATAAATTATCTCTACTCTCCCAACAGCACATTGCTCAGGGTCTGGCATGCAGTACGTGCTCAGGGAATGCATGTCAAACCATGCCCTTTGTACCTGGTATTGACCTTGGAGGTGATACTTATAGGATTAGGCTGTTTAAGGTCAAAGTTACAAAGGGGAGGGGTGGCCTCAGATGGCATGAAGGCCCAGATGGGTTCAGGGAAGGCTGGTGTTCTGTGAACAGGTCAGAGAAGAGATTTCAGCATCTTTACCACCCTGACAACTCAAAGGGGTAAAGACCTACCAGAGCAGAGCTTACTTATGGGGTTAATCATAAGGCCCAAGTAATGGGAGATTAACCAGACAAATGAGGTGTGGTAGGCAGGAAGGGTGACTTTAGCTTCTGAGAGAAAGTAGATCACACGTGTCAAGATTAATGTCTCCTGACCACTGAGTCTATTCAGGGCCTTCCCGTGTCATATTTCTATTCACTCACTCATCTTGACTGCCCACCTTGGTGCGGATGAAAGTCAGGAGCTGGTTGTACAAAATTAGGAAACCTCTGAGAAACCCCTCAGGCCCTCAGACACCGGCTGTGACTTTGAGCTAGTGAATAAAATTAAATAACTAGCTTGGCTGGTTGATTGACAAGAACTAGAAAAAAATCCTAGTGTTTGCTTTTTGGCCTCCCAGCTATGGGGCTGGATTAAAATTGTGTATTAATACACATGAGGTGTGTTTGTATATGGAGGTGAGGAAGTACCGCTCTACCAACCATAACATGCCAGACAGCAAAGGCAGGTGGGAGTTTGTGATGCCTCCATTCGCTCAGATAC
The DNA here is from genome assembly GCA_023783475.1 of Daubentonia madagascariensis. NCBI lineage: Eukaryota > Metazoa > Chordata > Mammalia > Primates > Daubentoniidae > Daubentonia > Daubentonia madagascariensis. The sequence continues at coordinate 2,375,514 of JAKFHU010002206.1, read as the reverse complement.
ATGAGTGAGGGAGGTGCTGGTATTTCTTCATAGGAGGCATTTAGGATAGTAATCTGGCTGGAAGGGGAGCTAAGGCCTTTCTCCTGAAGCTGGGCGTTCACAGCAAATATCCTGTTTTTACTTAGACCTCATCCTTATTTAGGTTGGCTTAAGGGTAGGATCAGGAAGGAAGCTGATAAAAGTGGAGACTAAAACTCCCCAAGCCCACCTTGGTGTGACCACAGAAAACCTGGTCTGTGGAAAAGTGTGGTGAGGATTTAGAAACTACCCAATAAATCAGTTAGTGTGGACAGCCAGAGTTGAATCTGCTCAGCCAACTGTCTCAGGGCACCATCCCCACTATGAAGCCATGTCTCCACATGCAACATGCACCTTTGAGCTCTCTTGACCTGGAAGGTTTAACTCCAGAGTCTGAAAACTGGGATGGTGCTCCTGCCCTGACCTCTGCCTCTGGGAGGCTGAAGAAGCTCCCCATGTTGGAAGGGGTCAGTGGAAAGGTCTGAAACAGGGTCTTTATGGGACTGGCAACCCCACCGAGATCTGATGGAAATGGGGGGTGTGCAAGTGCATATGCTGCCTTTAGGAAGAGAACACGCTTCCTCTCCTAGCTTCACCAGGTGTGACCCCCACCTAGTGAAGACGCTGCTTACTCAGGTCTTTCTGGGGTTATCTAATCTCAACCATTGAGGCCTCTGCTGGTGGCTGAGGCTTCGTCCCAGTGCAGGGTTGGCCCTGCCTCAACCATTGCATTTATATCTCTCCAGGCTTCTGGGAATGTGGAGAAGAATTTCTCCCTAATCTCTTTATAAAACGTCTCTCAAAGACTTGAAAAACACATGCTTTCAACACTTGAATCTTCAAATGACAAATAGCTTCTCTGCTCCCAGCATCTTAACAGAACTAGTTCTTTGACAACACTTTTATTTTTTTAAGAGTCTCTGGTTTATTTGTATTTTCTAGATTTTCTTAAGCCACATTTAATGTGTTTTCCCTGAACATTATCAATTTCATGCAATTTCCATTTTTAGCAGAGTTGTTCATAGAAATCCTTTAAAAGTCTATAAATTCTCTTCATATTTGCGATTATATCTTTATTCTTAACCTTATTTTGGTCTCATTTTTCCTTGATTAGATTTCTTGGTTTTGAATATTTTATTTGTCATTTCGGAGAACCCAATCTCATTTATTTAGCAGTTCTGCTGACTGCATATTTATGCTTGTTATTTCTGTTAATTCCTTCCTCCTACTTTCTTTATGCTTTCTTGTTTTTTGCTGATTTGCTGAGTTTAATGGTCAGAGGATTTGTTTTTATTTTTGTCTTGTTTAATACAAAAAACATCTAAGATTATTATTGTAATAATAAGTGCAGCTTTGGCTGCAGCCCATAAGTTTTCTTATGTTGTTGTCTCATTATTTTTCTAATAGTCTATATTCATAGTTGTATTCTGTCTTTTACTGAGTTACATAGAAATGTGTTTATTAAATTTCAAGTATTTTTCTCATTTCAAATTATATTATTTATATGTAGTTTGTATTATAATCAGATAATATGGCTATTAGAATTTATTCAGCTATTTTAGAAGTCTAATGTAACTATTGTTGTAAATATTCCACAGGCACTAGGAGGGAAAAAAAAGCATTATCTCTGCAGAGTTTGATATATTACTATTAAATCAACTTTATCAATAGGTTTCTCGAACTTTGATATGTTAAGTGAACTACGAATCAAATATGGTACCAAATCAGAAAACTACAATTATAACCTACCACTAATATTTTGCTTCTCTTTATTTGTCTTTATATGTCTCGTAGCTTTTCAGTATATACTGAGATTCAGTGTTATTCAGGACAACAACAGTAACAATAATAATAATACCTGACATGTATGGGGTGCTTATGATATGCTCACAACTGTGCTAAGTACATTGAATGTCCTAGCATTTCAGTTTTCACAGTGACACTATGAGGATAGTCAACACTTTACAGAAGAGAAAACTGACACAGGGTGCATCAGTTAGGGTTGGATTAAGCTACCTAGAGCAGGCGAAAAAAAAAAAAGGCAAAACCAAAATGCCAAAATGGAGCTCATTCTGTTCCCATGTTGGCCCAGAGCTGCTGTGATGGCAGCTTTAAGGTATTAGCAAGTGCATGGGGTCCTCCTCTCTATCTTGTTACCCTCGGCACAGGGATCCAAACTTAGACCTTGGCTGACTTCAGGTTCAGGGTCCAATACCACCAGCTGTCCTGCCTCCCTTAGTGTCCAACAGGGAACACAGATGAAGGGCCTCTGACCTTTAAGCTGTCCAAGTCACCTCAACTATGCTTGTTCCCAAACCCATAATGGCTGCTGGGGTTAGGTGACTCTCATCTCCATGCCAAGCCTTTGTTGATGCTAGAATTCACCAAACCAGGGCCCAGCCTCGATAGGTGAGACACAAGTCATCCCCCAGGAGGCCTCGCCTCTTCCTGCAGGTGCCACCCTCCTGTCTCCTTGCTCACTTTGGCCTCTGACCTCTTCCTTGGAGCAACAGAAGGCACATCCTTTGAGCTTCCTGTCAGCTTCAGAGGCCCCTGACTCTTCTCTGATTCTTCTGACACTTAGCATAATCTTTTCAGTGAGATGGAGAGAGGGGAAGAAGGATATGCATCGCAGACGGCTCCCTACCTCTCTTGAGGTAGTGCAGAGAAAGGCCCACTTTCACGGGATGGCAGAGAGAAGAATAAAGGAGAAATACTCATACACACAAATGCACACAAACGTACAAACAAACATTTCAATAAATTAGCCCGATCCTCCAATAAGACCACCTAAGAAAACTTTGAAAAGAAAGGTATATTCCCTAGGAATTTAGTGAATTATTATTTGGGTTCTTTTGAGAGTAGCATCTTTTTTTCATTATCCTTTCTGCTCGGTGATGGCTGGAGCTGAGGAAAGCTATTAGTATGGTGATCTTTGTGCTTTGATCTCATACTGAACTCATCTATTAAGTCAACTATTTAGAAGCAATTTTGTCTTTTCCTTTTCAATTTTACATCTCTTACTTTTTGTTGTCTGGCTAGAACCTTGAAAGAATGTGAATAGTAGCAGGAAGAGCTAGTATTCTTGTCTCTGACTTAAATAAGAATGCTTAACATATTTTACTGTTTTTAAAAATATTTGCTGTACTTCCTAATTATTACTTCAACAAGTATCCTCACTGTTACAACTAGCTTGCTAATAATTTTAATGAGAATGGGTATTAAAATCTATCATCTTTTGTGATAATCACATTTTTTAATCTAATCTTTTAAATTAGTTAATTATAAGAGAGACTCACTAATGTTGAATCAGTTTTACATTTCTGAGTAAACCGTAGTTGACCAAAGCTTACTTTTTTTTTTATATTATTGTTAGAATTGTTAGAATAATGTAGGTATTATTTCTTTGAGGATCTTTGCATATATGTTCAAAAGTAAGCTTGGCTGATAATTTTTGCTTTTCTTTTCATTGGTTTGTTGATTGTATTCAAAAGCTCTTTATCTGGTCTCGGTGTGAAGTTAAACTGGGATCGTAAAATTAGTTGCAGAGCTTTAAACTTTTATTTTTCTAGTCCGAAACAGTTCATATGGTATAGTATCATTTTTATTCAGGAAGAATTTGGTAGAACTTACCCATAAAACCATCTGAGCCTGTTAATATTTTTAGGGATTGATATATGACTCCTTTTCATTTTATTCTGTGGTGGTTAGTGTATTTCGGTAGTCAATCCCATCTTGAGTTGGTTTTTGCCACTTACATTATCTTTGAAAAATTGATTTAAATGTTTACATTCATTAGCTTAAAGCTGCATGTAGATTACACATAACTTTTCATAATATTCTGTTTCTATGTATCTGTCCCATTTTTTCTAATATTGTTTATTTTTCCCCCTTTCTTCTTCTTGATTAGGCTTGTGAGCAGTTTGATTTGTGTTAGTCTTATTAAGCAAGATTTTTGGTTTATGTTCATTTGTATAAATTTCTATTTTAGTAATTATTCCCATTATCTTTAATAAATACTCACATAGAATTTTAGTATATTTTTCATCAGTTTTCTAGCTTCTTGAGTTTAAGGTTTATTTATTTTATTTTTCACCTTCTTTATTTTTAATATGTGTGTTAGACTATACATATGCATGTGCATACTCACGGGTCTTTACATACACTGTTTTCATTACTATTCATTTTTAGAGTTTGTATTTATTTGGACTTCCTCTTCATTCTAGGTGTTATGTACTACTAGTGGCAATAATAATATTAATAACAATAATAATAGAGAGGTTAGTAACAATTGCTGTTATTGACAAGTGGATAGCATTTTTATTATTTTGCTATGCGCTTTATTGTATTTTACTCATAGAAGAGGGTCCTATATTTTTACATTTTATAATTTGTTGGGATTTTCTTTGTGTTAGTCTTTGTGAAATACAAGATTTATTTTAAAATAAGTATTCTCTGCTTGTTTTGGGGATAATTCTGTGTGTGTGTGTGTGTGTGTGTAAAGAAAGAGATTTAGATATCCATTAAGAGATATCTATGAAGATATATAGATTACATTTCTCATGCATTTATTTTCTTACTCTTTCAAAACTCTATTGGCGGAATAGTAAAATAACTAAAGTAATAGTAAACCATAAAGAAAAAGAGAACAGAAGAGGAATCAACAGTGTTCATAGATGTAAGTTAAATTTCAAAGCTAGAAAACAGAGTAGGGGGTAAATGAGTCAGGAGTGAGGGGGGCAAGGAAACTGGAGTCTTTGACCATGCAGAAGGGACAGCAGTGGAAAGGAAATGAATTTTCCCCACAGAACCCTTGGAAGGTTTGGGGCTTGGAGGCACCAGTTGCCAAGGTTGCACATCTGTCCTAACCATTTGGATGCCACCCCCCATGCTTTTTCCAATCTCTTTGTCTTCCAATGTGTGACCAAGGAAATATCCCATTCCCGTCTCTGCAGGAAATAGGAGCTTTATTATCTTTAGAATTGAAAGGCTCCAGATGTAGAGAAACCAGATACAGCTAGGAGAGAAGGTGCTAAATTGAAAACAAAAGGAATAAGTAAATCCAAATCCAAGATGGTCACACCACACACCTCTTCCCTTGCCTTATTCCCAGGGTGTCAGTATAACCCCCACTACTGGGTAGGAGATTGGAGGATTCTTTCCTGGATACACCAAATGGCCACAAATAAAAAGTCTTACAAGCCCTGTTATTAGAGGGGTGGCGCAACAGAGAAATAAAAAGGCTGGCAGCCTGACTGCACCATGGTTGAGGTCCATGGTGGAGATCTGGTGTGGGCACATGGAGCTTCCAGTGAATCTAAAATCTTGCTCTTAAATATGAATGGACAGCCCAAAATCTCAATACATGAGAGAAAAGATTCACCACAAAAGACACAGACCAAGGCAAGGGGGGGGTACAAAAATAAGGGCAAATAAGCAAATAGAAAAGAACTTAGAGGAACAGATAGCAGATGGAGGAGAATAAAATGGTAGAACAAAAGAGATAAAGTGATGAATAATACGAGAGAGAAAATAAGAAATTTGGTGGATCCATCCAGGGGCTCCCACACCTGACCAGGAGGAGAAAATTGTGGGGAAAACATCAGCAAAACAATAATACTGAGTAACTGCTAAGTAATTTCCAGATTGACTGGCCCATGAAGCATCCAGCAGAATGAACAACAACAACAAGAACAACAACAAAAAAAAACCTAAGCCAACTACAGCATTACAACATTTCAGAACACTAGGAATAAAAAATAGATCCTAAGAACTTCCAAGAGGAAAGACAAACAAAAAACAAACTGGCTGTATACAAAGGAGTAGGAAATAGGATAAAAACTCTGCTCCTGCACTCTAACGCTGTAAGCTAGGTAAGCAAGCTCACAACGGGCTGCAGGAGGGACGTCTCTGGGGGTGGGGGAGCATATGAGATGCTTGGAAATAAGTCTGAACATTTGGAAAATTACTGACAGGTATTTGACAGGTCTTTTGAAGCATTTAGGCGAATATGGCTCTCTATGCATAGAACACTAAGTAAACTAGAAAACAAAGCAATTGACAATGCCAAAAAAGCAAAAAGTTGTACAGAACAATTACTGTACACTGCTTGACTGGGCAGAAAACAATATGGTCATATTAACAGAAACATTAATTACTGATATAATCACTAATTGTGATGGAGATATATTGATTAGACGGAGGAAGAAAAATGTTGCGGGGGGGTGGATATGCGAAGGCAAAAAATGTAACTAATAAAACAAGAAGTCAGTAGATAATATGTAACACACATAAATCAAAAAACAGCAAGATAAGCATCAATTAGAAATAGGTAAAATCATGAAAAGCTATAGCTTATAGAAAGCAGATCTAGGGGAGGAGCAAGGAGTGCAGCAGAGACCTTTAATACTACTTTTTAAAATTCTACACATTTATTACTTTAATAAAAATAGAAAATATTTTTAAATAGTTACAAATATATGTATATAGCTGTACAGGTGGTGCCTGGGTTATGGATGAGATACGTTCCTGAGAACGTCTTTAGATAGGATTTTTATGTAACTCGGATCCCTGATGAACAGCTCATATAAGGTAATAGTAATAACAATAATACTATAATGGCTTATATGTGGTAATAATAATACAGTGTAATACTATAATAATAATAATAATAATACCCTTGTACTGTAATAACAAGTTACAGAAACTATTGTGCTCTTTCTTTTAATTCAAACAAACAGAACATAAAAAAAAACCTCATACAAAAGTTTAGATAGGAGATAGGAGAAATTTCAAAACAGAATATTAAAGGTTAACACTCACCTAAAGTTGCATCAATTTCTTGCTTAGGGGAAGGGGCACTTGTGAGGCAAGAAGGTAGCTGACGTTAAGCGGAAGGGGATGATGGAGATGGTGCTGGAGAGGACGAAGCGGGTGCTGGAGAATCAGGGTTGGATTCTGTTGCTGGAGGAGGGAGCTTACCACTGAAGTCAGTTTCTTGAAAAAGGTATCTAGGGTTGTCTGCATAGCCTTTTTCTTTTTTTCCATCATAAATGGCCTAGTACCAGCTGGTGTTCTCACTGACTGCACAAGAAACCGCTTGGTGTTAGGATCTTGCTCCTCAAGCTTAGCAAATCCTTCTTCAATGAGACGAAAGACTTCAGCTTATTCTTTTGTCATAAAATTTCTTGGCTGTGGATCTTGTGATTCTTTGTGTTCTTGTGTTTCTGTCAGCTGCTTCTCCATCTATCCACAAGACTAGCCACTAACGTAAAGATACTGCACCAGTGAACCACTTATGCCATGCGGTTTGTTTACATGCATGCAAGAAACTAGTTCCCCAATTATTGACTTAATTATTTAATTATAAACTATCCTTGTGGGGAGCCTTGGGAGCCCATTCAGAAGTACAGAACACCGTAAATTGGGTCATCTGTACCTAGGGACTGCTTGTAACCTGGGGACTAGTGTCTATCCTATTAGTTCTGTTTCTTTGGAGAACCCTGACTAATACGGTCCTTACCTCCCACACTCCCACAATACACAAAAATTAATTCAAGATGGATCATTGAGCTAAATGTGATAATTAAAACAAATCAGCTTTCTAGAAGAAAAAAATAGAAGACCTTAATTATCCTTGAATAAGGCAAACATTCAACAAGAACAAAAATGTGCCAACTTTTATAGTTGGTAAAAAATTTATTTATTGAACTTATTTTAAATGAAGAGAATAAAGAGACAAGCCAAGAACTTGGAAGAGATATTTCCAATACAAATATTCAATAGTAAATTCAAATTTAGAGTATTAAAAAGCTTCTATGAGTCAATTAGAAAAATTTAGATAATCCAATAGAAAAATAAGAAAGAAACATAACAGGCACTTCACAAAAGAGGATTTTAAAATAGCCAATAAATATATGAAAAAGTGTTCAATGCAGTAAGCATCAGAAAAATACAAATTAAAGCCCAATAAGACACCTCTATATACCTACAAGAAAGGCTAAAATTAAAAAGACTCACATTAGCAGGTGTTTGGGAGGATGTATAACAGTTGGAATTCTCTTAAATTTCTAGTAAGAATATAAATTGGTGCAATCATTTTGTAAAACTGTTTAGCAATACAAAATATGCACGATCACAGAACTGAAAGAAGAGAAAACAAAAACAAAGAGTAAATATATAGATAAATATAAATGCACGTTGACTGATATGAACTGCCAAAACAATAAACAATAATAAAATAATAGTAATATCTTGTGGAGTTTTAAACACGGGGAATTAGAACATATGACAGCAAAATTACAAAATGCAAGAGAAGGTCAATGGACTTAAAATGTTGCACATTTTGAATATAATCAGGGAAGTGGGAAGGTAATAATTTGTTTCAGACATTAATACATCAAGAAATAATGTTGTAATCTCTAGGGTAAGTACTAAACAAATAATAAAATAATAAATAAATAAGTTAATAAAGAAAAGAACAAGAATAATGAAAAGTCTGATTAATTTAAAAGAAGTCAAGAAAGCAGGGGCAAAAGAACATAGAACAAGTGGATCAATAGAAAAGAAAAAGCAAAATGGAGGACTTAAACACAATAAAACAATAATTACATTAAATACTAATGGGTAAATGCCCCAAATGACAAAGACGTCAGACTGGATGTAAAGACAAAACCTGACTATATCCTGCTCAAGACTCACAAATTTAAGCGCACAAACACATAACTATTCAAAGTAAAAGGATGGGAAAAGACATACCATGCAAATCCTAACCAAAAACAGTGAGTGCAACCATAATAATACTAGACAGATCAAAGTTTAAAACAAGAAATACTGCTAAAAATAAAGAGATAACATTTCATTATGAAAAAAAGGATCAATCCGAAGAAAGGTATCACATCGTTCTAAATGTAAATGCACACAAAAATTTACCTTCAAAATACGTAAGAAGCAAATATTAAGAGAATTTAAATTAGGGATAGAAAACAACAATAACCAGAGTAAAAGAATTCAACATGCTCTTCTAAATTTAATGTAATAAATGACATTTATAAATTTTACAATTCTGTACTTACTTTTCATTCTTGAAATAAAACTAACTTGGTCGTTGTATATTATCTTTTTTACATGTCAATATTTTGGGAGATTTAGGTTTTAACTCCATATTCATGATTAAGATTAGCCTGTAACTTTTTTTATCCACTATCTTTGTCTGACTGGCCTCATTATACCTGTTGTGCTGGCTGGGTAAAATAATTTGAGAATTGTACCTTCTTTTTGTTTTCTAAAAGTGTGTGTGAAGGTTTAGGATTATTTATTTCTTCATTGTTTGAATTTATCATTGTATAGAATTTATCTATAAAATCATCTATACCTAGTGTTTCTTTGTGGGAAGATTTTTTTTTTTAACTATGGATGCAAGGTATTTAATGGTTATAGGACTATTGAAATTAAATATTTCTACTTTGGTGAGATTAGTTGATTTTTCTAGGAATTTGTCCAATTAAATTTTTAATAAATATATTGTCACAAAGTTGAAAAAGAAACTCTTTCAATCCCTGCTTAATCTGTAGTTTTGCCTTTTTTTATTCCCAAAATTATTTTTATTTTTGCTTTCTCTATGTTTTTTCCATGATACATCTTGCCAGAGTTGGTCCATCTTATTAGTCTTTTAAAACAATCAAATATTAGTTTTGTTAAGTCTCTCTAGTATAACTTTATTTTTATTTTATTAATTTCTATTCTACCTTTAACCTTTGCCTCTTTTCTGATATAAATGATATAAATTTATCTTTAGATGCAACTTTCTTTGCTTTCCAAGAGTTTTTTATATACATGTTAAAGTATTTTTAATTTTATTAATTTCTCATTAATAGATATAATGAGCAATCCAGAGATGCCCTTTTACAGTTCTATGTATGGAATTTTTGAACTTTTTAATTTCTAAATTAATCATGTTGTGTTCAGTATGAAATCAATTCTTCGACATTTTTGAGACTTACTGCATGTGTTTCATTTCCATTCCATGTATTCTGGAAAAGAATTTTCTCTCTGTTTTAGAGTGTTATTTTATATTTATCCATTAATTCAGGTTGGTAGTTGTATGGTTTGAATATTTTACATTGTCAATCATTTGTTTTTCTACCTGATCTATCATTTACTGAGAAAGATGTATTAAATCTTTTGTTATGATGATGGCTTTATTCATTTATCCTCTAGTAATATCCATTTTTTATTTGCATATTGTAAAGCTATGATATTAAATTCATAGAAGTTTGGAACTCAATAGGGTGTGATTATGCTTTATATTCAGTAGTGTATTTTGAATTAATGTCTAAGTTTTTATAATGTTCATGTTGCTACCCCAGCTCCCTTTTGGTTGATTAGTGTTTATTGAGTATACCCATCTTCATTCTTTTACTTCCAAACTTTCTGTGTCTGAATATTTTAGGTGTCCCTCCTATAGACAACATATTTTTCCTTAAATTAGAATCTAAAAATCCTTGTCCTTCACCTAGAAAGTTTAATTCATTTATGTTTATTGTGAAAATTGTCATAATTGACTCTATTTCTACAATTTAATTTTGTTTTCTTTTTGTCCTTTTTCTCTGCTTACTTTTTTTTATCCTTTTATATATTTTTAAATGTAGATGACTGGTCTTATCTTCTGTTTTCCCCTCTTCTAGTTAATCCATTTCCTCTTCCAAGTTAATACAATCGGCCTAGAATATTTAACACCTGCACAGCATTTACCAAAGCTGCCATTGACATATACTATTTTGCCTAATATTTTATTTCTGCTCAATTTGTACTGTATATTTTAGAAGTCATAGTATTTGTTTTATATGGTCATTGTTTAATTAGATTTACGCACATGTATATAATTTTCTTTGTTCACCATTCTTTCCTACATCGTAGAACTTTTTCCTGAATTATGAAAAGTGGCCTTTAGAAGTAACTTTTTTAAAGAGTCTATTCTTTTTAAACTCTACAATTTTTTTCTTGTTGATATATATATATATACATATGTGTGTATTTCAATTTAATTCTTGCAGGATATATTAATAATTTCATACCCAGCAATAATAAGTTGAGATGAATTTTTTTTCAAAATTTTAAAGGTATTGTTTGATTTTCTAGCTTCTAGCATTGCTTTTGATAATTTGAATTCCTGAGTAGTTGTCATTACTATATATCTTTCCTCTTCATTTTCTGGCCACTTCTAAGGTTTTTCTCTTTGTCTTGAAGGTTTTGCAGGTGTAGGTTTATTCATATTCATTCAATTTGGGAGTAGTTGAACTTCCTAAATCTGACAATTGATGTTTTTAATCAATTTCAAAAACTTGAAGCTGCTCTATGTTTGAATATTACCTCTCCCTGAGTTCTCGCAATCTGTTTATTTTAGTACTCTGAAGAGACATATGTTAGACTTTCCCACTCTATTTTCTATGTCTGTTTAACCTGTGCACTGAGTTTTTTTAATTCCTAGAGATTTTATTAACTCTTTTTCAAATGTTTCTCGTCATTTTTTCATAGTTTCTACTTCCATAGTCACATTTTTAGAACTGTTTTATTTATTTCATCATGATAAACATACTTTAAAATATTCTGAATTTTATCTTTGTAGTAGCTGTAGATTTTTCATGTCTGATAATTCTATAGTTTGTTTTTTCTGCTAAGTCTTGCTATGGTGACTTGTTTCCTCATGTGATTTGTAATTTTTGATTATGAATACATGTTCTATGGAATTTTATCTATTGGAGTTTTTTGAAGCCTGAATTTAAAGTGGTTCTTCCAAGAAAATTTAGTTTAGTTCTGTTAGACACATGACTATTGCCAACTTGAAATCAATTTAAAGTAAATTTTCATGGGGATTTTCAGGCCACACTGGTAGTTTAAATTCTAGTCCCAAACTCATGCAATGATTTATATTAGAAATTATTAGCAGAATCTTTCTTCTTTTTGTTCCTTCCATCTAGAGTCAAACAAGATAAAAGGATATTTTTTTCTCTGTGGGGTGTTTTTCCCTAGTTCCCCTTCTAGGGTTGCTGACTATGTATAGCTGTCACTAATCTGACCACTTTCCTTGAATATGCCCAGATTTTGTCTGCTGCCCTGCTTATTATGTGCTTTATACTCTTTGCCACATTTTTAAATCTTCTATAGCAAAAACTTTTTCTCTGGACATCAAGTTCACCATATAGCTGAAAAGAATGGATCCAGTTCCTTTGTTCATTTCCTCCTAATACTGCAGAGCACAAGTGAGAAAACAGACTAATCTTTCTTCTGTTATAGTTGACTTTTCTCTTCTTTCTGGAGTTTTCCTTTCCCTCTGAAATAAAGATATTTCACCAAAGGTATGTACAGGAATGAATCACTTTTCATTAACCTTGTAAATGTAAAGCCATATGAATCTTCAGATTAGTGTTTTTATTAATCCAAAAGAGATTTATTCTAGTATATCCTGGATAATTTACTCAGTTTTTTTTTTGTTCTTTTTTGTGTGAATATTAATGATATGTATTATTTGTTCAGTGTTTCTTCCTATATCTCAAATCTTTTTTCTGGGATTATGAAGAATGGATATTTGAATATTTGACATTTGAAAGAGTATTTTAGATATTTGTTTTATCTCCTTCATGTCACGTCTGTTATTATGACTCTCAGAATCTCTATTATAGCCTGAAAATAAAGTTCTGCCTTTTTAGAGCTTATTTTTTTTGTCCTCTGTATCATTGGCTTGATTTTTTGTTGTTGTCACTTTTGCAATTTAATGTCTATAATGTTATTTTCACCTGCACTATGATTCTATTTGTTTCTTTACAGAATTTTAGTAATTTAGGAACCTCCATTTCATTTCAATCTGCTCATTTTCATATCTTTCACTTCATTTTACAGAGTTTATTTTTTCTGAATTTAACTGAAAGCACATGGTAAATAATGCAGTATATTTTAAGTGTGTTATAACTGCCATATTCTTTTGCTTAAATAATGCAGAGTCTTTTCATAGGTACCTTTTTTTGGTCACATTATTCAAGCTAAAACAAGAACAAGTCTACCAAACTAGGTAAATGCCCCAAACAGTGTGAGCTGATTCTCCCCAGATCCCTCCCTGTCCACCTGGATATATTCAGATCTGAAACTGAAAGATGGGTTGACATAAGTTTACAAACCAGTTTAGTCATAAAGCAACTGGAGAGGAGTAGAAAGCATCCTGGGAGACAATCATAGCAGGAAAATTTCAATTTGCTGCAGTTCCCTCTCTGTGTTTGCTTAAGCCACGCACTAAGGATTGGCTTTCCATATGGAGTTTTCCTTTAGATCTGCCTCCATTTCCAATGCAGAATGTCATTGCTTCCTGGCCCCACCGTCCACAGCCTTGGCAAGGGCCACGGTTACTATGGGGAGCCTTTAATGCCTGGGGCTTTTGTATTTGCTGCTGCTATACAGTGGTCCCCCTTATCCACGGTGTTACTTTCCACAGTTTCAGTTACCCACGGTCAACTGCTGTCTGAAAATATTAAATGGAAAATTTCAGAAATAAATAATTCATAAGTTTTAAATGGTGTGGAGTTCTGAGTTGCATGATAAAATCTTGTGCCATTCCTCTCAGTCCTGTCCAGGATGTAAATTATCCCTTTGTCCAGTGTGTCCACGCTGTGTAAGCTACCTACCTGTTAGTCGCTCAGTAGCTGTATCGGTTATCAGATCTACTGTCGTGGTATCACAATGCTTGTATTCAAGTAGCCTTTATTTTACTTAATTATTCTACTTTTATTAGTTATCATTGTTCCTCTCTTACTGTGCCTAAATTGTATATTAAGAATTATCATAGGTATATATGTGCAGAAAAAAACATAGTATATGTAGGATTTGGTACTATCTGTAGTTTCAGGCATCCACTGGGAGCCTGGAATGTATCCCCAGGATATAAGAGGTCACTATTGTACTTACCCATGAACCTTCTGGAACAGCTACTTCCCAGAGTGTTGATCCGTAATAGCTAAAGAAAAAGGGGCTCACATCAGACTCATGACCCAGCACAGTTCTGTTCTCACTATTCAAAATGCAGAAGTGTAAATGGATCTGTCATGATCTTCTCTATCCCCATGACACCTGCTGCTTTCTCGGAAAAGCAGGAATGTTGTCCTTTCTGGTCCTTTTCCTCATTTTTGACCTGTCATTTTCCTACTATTTTTAGTAGTAATTCCTTGCAGTTTCTGATCTATCCACCTTCCCTATTTTCCAGTGAAGGTATTGGTTTATCACTCTCACTATAGTCCTTTTGTCATTCTAGTCAGAATTTGGATGGGGGACATTAAATATCTAAGACCACCACCTTCATTTACCCAGGAGACTATCTTCATTAGGGCTTTGCAGATTTTCACATATATAATAAATATTTACAGAGCACCCATCGTGTCAGGCACAGCCTAAGCACCAGGGGTACATGAGCGAACAATGCAGACAGACATCCATGGCAGGAGAGACAGGTAATAACTAATAGACATTGTTAATAAGTACATTATATAGTATGTTAGAAGGTGACAAGTGCTGTGGGAAAGTGGAGAGCTGGGTAAAGGGCCCGCAGGGCTGGGAGAGGGTCAGAGAGAGCCCCACTGAGAAGATAATATGTGAACGAAGGTGTGAGGGAGGGAAGAGAGTGGCCACATCGCTCTCTAGGGAAGACAGTGCAAAGCAGAGGGAAGAGCCAGTCAAACACTCTAAGTGGGGCCTGGGGCCTGAGCCCGGAATATTCAGGGAACAGCCAGGAGGCAGCGGGGCAGAAGCTGAGGGAGCAAGTGGGCAGAGGGACGTGGAAGATGGGTCGGAGAGGTAATAGGGAACCCGTCTACAGGACCTTGTGTACAAGGGCTTTGGTTGTTACTTAAAGGGAAGTGGGAGCCACAGAAGTTTTGAGGAGAGGAAGGCTAGGACCTAATTTATACTTCAAAGGATCACTTTGGCTGCTCGATTGAACGCAGAAGTCCTGGGATGCAATTAGAATTCGTGGGGCACAGTCAAAGGTTGCTAAGGTCATTGACTTGATTTAAAACTGTCATTCTCAAAAAAATAAATAAATAAAAATAAAACTGTTGTTCTCACCCAGACTGCACATGTCACTCACCTGGGAAGCTTTTAAAATCCTAATGCCAATGCCACACCCTAGACCAATTAAATCAGAACTTCTGGGGTGGGTACTAGGCATTAGTGCTTTTTTACAACTTCCCAGGGGACTGTGCTGTGCAGTCAAGGCTGTGAAACACTGTTTTCAATAGAAAGAAGGCTCCCTTGGTTTCACTCACCACACTGTGGGATCCCAGAGGGCAGGGACCATGCCTTTTATTTGGTTGCATCGATGGCATGCATTTGGCACATAGTGGACATGAATTAATCCTTGAAATTTAAATTTCACCAAAATGGAAACCCAGAATATTGATGGAAGCATGTGGTCTTCCCAGCCCAGAGCTCGAAGAGAGGGAGGCTTCTGCAATTCTCAAGAATGAATTTTGAACAGAAGCTTCATCACTGATTTAAGAAAGAAAGAAAAAAATAGAAACTTCTCAAAATGTTCAAAAGCAGCCCTTCAGTTTTCAGAAAAGATACAACTTTTTGCCACTGATATGTGTGTCCTGGGAGTTTGATGACGTTGAGGCCCTGTGACCTATTTCAGAGGAGAGATCTTAGTGCGGGGCAGGGCTGTGGACTTCCTCAGTTTCCCTTGCAGCCGCCATGCCCACAGCAGGAGCTGAGATCCACCCCAACCCACAGAGAGCTCCCCACTCCTGACACGTTGTGAAATCTCAGCTTAGGTCATCCTGTTGGGTTCATCCCAAGGTCAGGCTCATCCCCCAGGAATGCAGTCCCTCGGTAGAGGCCCTTCACAGCCCACAGGAACCTTTGTTCATCCTCGCCAGCCCTACACAGTGGTGCCGAGGCTCCTGAGTAAATGTCACGCAGCCAGGTGTCTGAGACAAGCAAGACCGGCTGCCCGCCCTAGAAGCTGGCAGAGCTCCAGCCCTCGCCCAGTTGTCCCAGTGCCTGGAGCTTCCATGTGCTCAGGATGCAGAGAGGAGCTGGGGTCCCAGCACAAGGCCAAGGGAGCCCAGCTGGCTTGGCCAGAGGCTCCCAAGAATGCCCAGACCCACCTCCCAAGCCACAGGGCTTGTACAACACAAAGCCACTAACCACATGTGGCTACTGGGCACTTGAAATATGGCTCAGGAACTGATAAAGTGGATTTTTAACTTTACTCCATTTTATTTAATTTAAATTCAAATTAAAAAAAAAACCCTGATACTTGATTCGGTTCTTGAAAAACTTGTATGTTTAGATATGTTTGGAATAACTTAGGTATTTGAGTTTACTTTTTCAGCTGGGAATTTTTTGAAATCTAAATACAAATCAAGTCAAGAAAAATGGATCATCTGAATTAAGATGGGCCATAAGTGTAAAGTACATACCAGATTTTGAGGACTTTACAAAAAAATAGAACAAATCTCATTAATACTTTTATACTGATTACATGTTGAAATAAGAATAGTGTTGATACATTGGGTTAAGTAAAATATATTATTAAAATTAATTTCCTGTATTTATTTTTACTTTTTTTGAATGTGGCTATTGGAGCAGTTAAAATCACATATAAAGCTCACATTTTCTTTCCACTGGCCCACATCAGCCTTTGTCCAGGAAGGAGGACACCCCACCATCCCTAGGCAGATGGAGGAAGATCCAACTGGGTATTCCAGACCATGAAATAGACCAAGAATAAACAAACACAAAGAAATTCCAAGGCATTTCTTGCTTAAACAGGAATTCCTGCTCTCACACCCTCTCGTCCCTAAATAGATCCTGTGTGTTTCAAATGCACAGTGGGGGCCAATCACCTTCAGCAGAGAGACTCTGCCATCAGAGCATTGGGAAATAACAAGAATCCTGCTACCTAGCAGGCCTCATGGGGAAAGGGGTAGATGTAAATACATATTTTTGTTTATTGATGCTTTACTTGAGTCATTTAAAAAAATATTCTACTAAGGTGTTTAAGTAGTAATAAGCTTATAGAGTAAAACTTGAAAAACATACCATGTCTTTAATTCTTTTACACTAATGCTATAGTTTAATACACCGATCTGAAAGTTAGCAGTACAGTAGATTTTCTGTCAAGTCACAGAGAACTCATTATTTTTTTACCAGCTACATAGTATTCCATTGTATGGATATACTTGCTTTTCTTCTGATTTATAAACATTAAAGTTTCCATTTCTTTTTTATTAATATATTACCAATATTGCTGTGATGAACATTCTTTTATTTACATCTTTTTAAACATGTGTGAATGTTATCTTAGAATTCCTTAAAGTGAAATGGTGGGCCAAAGGTTAGTTATATTTTTATTTTGATAGATATTGTTAAATTTCCCTCCAACAAAAATTTTACCAATTTATATCTGACTGATAGTAAAGTGCCCCTGTTTCTACATCTTGTCCAACATTTTGTCAGTCTTTTCTCTTCCTATTCAAATGGGTGGTAAATGCCATTGGTGTTTAAAGAACCCCAGGCATGTAGTGAAACTGAGGGGCTCAGCCTTTGTGTATTGGCCAGTAGCGTATATTATGTGAATTGTTTATTACAACCTTTGTCCATCTTTCTCTAAGGTGGTTTGTCATTTTTTTATGGAAGATCTTTATATATTTTGGATACTAAACTTTTACTAATATAAATATAGTAAGTATTTTATCTTAACCTATGACCTTTTCTTTTTCTTTCTCTTTTTAAATTTTTAAAGAATAACCCATATGCAAAAAAGTCCATAAATCAAAAATGTAGAGTTCAATCAATTATTATAAAGTGAACACATCCACGTAACCACAACCTAGGTCAAGAAATAGAACATTTTACGCACCCAGGATGATCCCTTCTCACACCCTCCCAATCACTACCCTCCCCACCCAAACATAATGATTTCAAAGCAACAATAAGTATCAAAAGATAAGTTTTGCCTCTTAAAAATTTGTATAAAATAATAATATACCATCTATTTTTCTGTGTTTGGCTCCTTGTTGCTGTGGGTGAATATCGTGCTTGTGGGATTCATTCATGTTATGCCATATAGCTACAGTTTGTTCCTTTCTGTTGTCATGTAACATTGTATTTAATAAGTACATCACACTTCATTTGCCCATTCTACTGTTGATGGACCTTTGAGTTGATTTCGTTTTTCAGACTTTGGCTTTTATAAATAACACTGCTATGAACATTCTTGTATGTGTCTTTTAGTGTATATTTGCATGCATTTCAGCTGGGTGTATGCCGAAGAGTGAAACTGCGGGTCAAAGAGTATAGATAATGTCAGTTTGTCAAAGCAGTTGTATCAATTCATGGATCTCTCAGCAATGTAAGAGTTTTGGTTGCTCTATATCCTCACCAAAACTTAGTATTGTGACTATTTCTCATTTTAACCATTCTGATGGATGGAGAGAGGTGTTTCTCAGATGAATAATGAAGCTGAGCCCTTTTTCATGTTTATTTGCCCTTTGGACATCCTCTGTTATGAAGTCAAGTGCCTATTTGAGTCTCTTTCATTTTTTTTTTTGGGTCGTTGTATCAGCCAGGGTCCAGTTAGGAGACAGATGCTGAAAGGGATAAAAGAGAACTCTAAGGTATATTTGGGTAGTGACTGCAGAAAGCTCCCACCCCCAGGGCTAAGGGAAAGGAGAACAAGGAAGAAACTTGTCAGCTTAGAAAAGAGGCTCCTCAAGGCTGAGATTCAGATGCAACTGCTGCAGAACCTCGCCACATGCTTCTGCAATAGAGACGAAGCTTGCTGGGGCTGCCCCAGAACCGCCAGAGCATCGTACCACCACGGAGATGCTTCAGAAGCCCACCGCCCTGGAGCTGTTGAGCTTGCTACCTCCAATGGCAAACATCTGGGGGAGAGGAGAAGAATGGTCCCCTTCCCTCTCCATCCTTGCAGTCTCCTTCAGTGCCGCCTGTTGGCACAGCCTGATGCAGAGCCAGTGGCAAAGCAGAAACTGGGTTGCAGATCCAGCTCCAGTGTCACAAAGTAGGGGAAAATAGGGTGAATTTGTAGCTGAGAGGCAATAAATTAATCACTGGCAATGTTGTGTGCTATTTCATATTGATTCTCAGGAGTTCTTCATATATTCTGGGAAGGAGTTGTTTATTGGTTACTTGTGTTGCAAATATACTCTCCCACTCCGATTTATCTCTGCCTCCTTATAAAGGCTTTTGATGAACAAAAGCTTTTTATTTTAATGTAGTCCAATCTGTCAATCTTCTTTTATGGCAGTACTTGTGATATCGTATTTAAGAAGTCTTTTCTGCCCTAAGGCTGTGAGAGTATTCGCCAATGTTTTCTTTAGAAGTTTTATCTACATTTACACTAACAATCTACCTGGAATTGCTTTTTGTGTTTGGACTGGCTGGTGTGAGGTAAGGAGTCAAGTTGCTTTGTTCCTTATATAATTATCCAATTGGCCCAGCAGTATTTACTGAAAGGGCATCATCTCCCCACTGCAGTGTGCCCTTTGTCATGGATCAAGTGTCCACAACTCTCTCTCTCAAGCATATTTCCTATTGCATTGGCCTGTTTGTCCATCCCTGAAGCAATACCACAGTCCTAATTGCTGTAGCTTTATAATAACTTTGAATAACCAGTAGAGTAAGTCCTTCTACTTCTTATTCTTAGGGAGTATCCTGGCTATTCTTAGCCCTAATAGCTTCATTAAAATTTAAGTCAGCTTGTCAATTTCCTCCAAAAAATGATCCTGATGTTTTTATTGGGATTGTATTAAATACGTAGCTCATTTGAGAAGAATTGACAAAGCAAAAATCCGACCCAAGAACAAGATATATAGATCCATTTATTTAAATCTTAGTAATAATAATTCAACTATTATTTAATTATTAAATAATGATTACTAGTGATAATATTTTATATGTTTTGTACAGAGGCCTTATGTACCTTACAAACCTAGATTTATTTGTGGGATGTAAAAATTTAACACTGTTGTAAGTATTATTTTTCATGTTTAATTTCTGTTTGTTACTGGTAAATTGAAATTACTATATTTGTGGCAATTTTTATACTTCTAGTAAAATCTGATTATTCTTTTTCTTTGTCATTTCTAGGTTTTCTCGCCTGCTTTGGAAAGTCTTTCTTACTTAAGCCCTTAAAAATTGTTCTACATTTTATTTTTGTATTTTTAAAGTTTTATTTTTAAGTGTGCATATTTCTAACTACTTGCATTTGGCTGTATTAATGTAGTGAAATAAGGATCTTGTTTTATTTTTATAATTCTGTAAATTTTCATATACAGAATATGGGTCTGTTTCTAGACTAGCCATTCTTTTCCAATGATATATTTGTCCTTTCCCATTATTACATGGGGAATTAAATATAATTAACATATTTAAGATACACTTTAATTACTATATTTTAACAGTATGTCTTGATAACATAAACCTCTTCATTATTTTTTTCCAAAACTCTCCTGACAATTCTAGAGCATTTTATTTTCAATATGAACACTAAAATAATTTTGTCAGATTGTATATGTTGAGTTGTTGATTACAAATGTATAAAACTACTTAATTAATTTGGAAAGAATTGATAGCTTCAGAGTATTGAGGCTTTCCTTATAGGAACGTATTATGTCAATTTATTCATTAACACTTCTTTTATGTCTCCAGTAAAGTTTCACAGATTTTTTTGTCTTTTTTTAATTAAGTCTCACTTTTAAAATAATTAAAGTTTAAGCAAGTAATGCATTAGCATAATCTAAAACTTAAAATTATGTAAAAAAGTATACCTAGAGACAGCTCAGTCTCACCTTGGCCCATTCATCTAAAGGAAATTATTTTTATTAGTTCCTTGTTTATCTCACAGTGTTTCTTTAGGCAAAAAGAAGCAAGTATAGATATATCTCTTTGACCCCCTTGCCCCTCTTATAAGAAAATGTAGCTTACTGTGCGTAAGGATTGTATGTTGCTTTTTGTCACTTTGTAATATTAGCACAGCTTCTTCATTCCTTTTCCCACCTGCATACTTTTCCTTTTATGTGGATGTGACTTAGTTTATTTAACCAGTCCTTTATGAATAGATATTGAATTGTTTGAAGTTTTTACTATTACAAATTGTTCTACTATAACAAATCTTGCATTAACATGATGGCTTTTTGCATATATGCAAGTACAGCTGTAGGATGATTTCCCAGAAATGAGAATGCTATGTCACCAGGAAATGCTGAGTTTTTTGTATTTATAAACATTGCCAAATCACCCTCCATGGAAGTAGCATTATTTTACTTTGAACCAGCAACACACGCAGCTATTTCACCATAACCTTTCCAACAGCATATGTTCTCAAACCGTTGGATGTTCTAATTTAATAGGTCAAAACTGGTATCTCCAGACTTCAAACTATACTACAAGGCTATAGTAACAAAAACAGCATGGTGCTGGCACAAGAACAGAGACATAGACCAATGGAATGGGACTGAGAACCCAGATATAAAACCATCCTCATACTGTCATCTGATCTTTGACAAAATAGACAAAAACATGCACTGGGGAAAAGAATCCCTATTCAACAAATGGTGCTGGGAAAATTGGATAGCCACGTGTAGAAGACTGAAACTAGATCCACACCTCTCACCTCTCACAAAAATCAACTCACGATGGGTAACAGGCTTCAACCTAAGACATGAAACCATAAGAATTCTCGAAGAAAACATTGGAAAAACTCTCATGGACATTGGCCTAGGCAAAGAGTTTATGAAGAAGACCCCCAAAGCAATCACAGCAACAACAAAAATAAATAAATGGGACCTGATCAAATTAAAAAGCTTCTGCACAGCGAAGGACAATATCACTACAGTGAACAGACAACCTACAGAATGGGAGAAAATATTTGCATCTACACATCTGCTAAAGGGCTGATAACCAGAATCTATACAGAACTTAAGAAAATCAACAAGAAAAAAAATCAAACAACCCCATGAAAAAATGGGCAAAGGACATGAACAGGAACTTTTCAAAAAAAGACAGAATAATGGTGAGCAAACATATAAAAAATTGCTCGTCTTCTCTAATCATCAGGGAAATGCAAATCAAAACCACAATGAGATATCATTTCACTCCAGTGAGATTGGCTCATATCAAAAAGTCCCAAAACAACAAATGTTGGCGTGGATGCGGAGACATAGGAACACTCATATACTGCTGGTGGGACTGCAAATTAGTACAACCTCTATGGAAAGTAATATGGAGATACCTCAAAGAACTAAAAGTAGAACTACCATTTGATCCAGCAACCCCACTACTGGGTATTTACCCAAAGGAAAAAAAGACATTCTATAATAAAGACATCTGCACGCAAATGTTTATAGCAGCACAATTCACAATTGCAAAGATGTGGAAACAACCCAGATGCCCATCAATACACGAGTGGATTAATAAAATGTGGTATATGTATACCATGAAGTACTACTCAGCTGTAAAAAACAACGGTGAATTAACACATCTGGTATTATCCTGGATGGAGCTAGAGCCCATTCTTTGAAGCGAAGTATCACAAGAATGGAAAAATAAGCACCACTGGTACTCACCATTAAATTGGTACTAACTGATCAATACTTATGTGCACACATGAAAATAATACTCATCAGGGGTTAGGCAGGTGGGGGGGAAGGGGATGGGAAAACTCACACCTAATGGGTGTGGGGCACGCTGTCTGGGGGATGTTCATGATTGTAACTCTGACTCGGGCAGTGCATAGGTGATATATGTAACCAAAGTGTTGTACCCCCATAATATTCTGAAATAAAAAAAAAACTGGTATCTCATTGTTATTGTGATTTGTATTTCTCTTGTTATGAGTGAATTGGCACATCTATTCATTTGTTTCAGGGTCATTTGAAACTCTTTTTCTGTTTATGATCAGTGCAGATCTGTTGCCCCTGATATGTTTTTTACTGGGCTTCATGTGGGTTTTGCTCCAGGCACATTGTCTTATTCAGCTTCACAACTAACTTGCGTGGTGGTCACTGCAACATCAGTTTTACAGATAAGGAAGGAAGGACCAGCATAGAGAGTTTAGGCAACTTGCACAAATCACACAGCTAACTAGGACACATGGCTGGGATGCTAATCCATTTTGTCTGATCGCAAAGCACGCTTTCCACTCTACCACCTTAACTCTTGGGTGGCGCAAGCCTTATATGATGCCTGAGCCCCATGGATGGACACAGGTCTAGGGCCAGGCAGCTTCTGTTTGAATGTCTCTGGTGACAAGATCTAAGTAGCCCATCCCTCTTTCTTTCTTTCTTTCTTTTTTTTTTTTTTGTAAATTGTGGTAAAAGATACATAACATAAAATTCACCATTTTACCATTTTTAAGTGTGTGGTTCAGTTGCATGAAACACATTCACATTGTTGTGAAACCACCACCACCTTCCAACTCTAGAACATTTTCATCATCCCAAATAAACACCACACCTGTCAAACAATAACTCCTTATTTCCTTCTCCCTAAAGTCCCCAGCAAGCACCTTTCTATTAATACTTTCTGTCTCTATGAATTTGACTACTCTAGGTACCTCATATAAGTGGAACCATATAATTTATCCTTTTGTAATTGGCTTATTTCACTTAACTTAAAATCTTCACGGTTCATCCACATTGTAGCATGTGTCAGAATTTCCTTCCTTTTAAAGACTGAATAAATCCCATTTTATATATCCCACATTTTGCTTTTCCATTCGTATATTGATGGATTTTTGGGTGGTTTCCACTTTTTGACTCTTGTGAATAATGCTGCCATGAACATGGGTGTATAAATGAAATGTCAGTTCAAGTCTCTGCTTTCAATTATTTGGTGTATATGCCCAGAAGTGGAATTGTGAATCATATGGTAATTCTGTGTTTAATTTTTTGAGGAACCGCCATGCCCATCTCTCTTTGGATTCTCCAATTTCCATGACACTGAACTAACCTCCAAACTCCCATCCATGTTCCAGAGAAGCTCTGGTTGCTTTCTCAGAATTCTCCCCGATCC
This sequence comes from Daubentonia madagascariensis, assembly GCA_023783475.1. NCBI lineage: Eukaryota > Metazoa > Chordata > Mammalia > Primates > Daubentoniidae > Daubentonia > Daubentonia madagascariensis. The sequence continues at coordinate 2,351,418 of JAKFHU010002206.1, read as the reverse complement.
AGCCATCTGAGCAGAAGGCTTTTGAACCCTTGGACCTCAGAAGGAACCCGGTGCTTGTGGTCACCCAGTTGGTCTTGCTGTTTGTCAGGGAAAATTCAGGCCTTCATATATATTCTGTCTCTGGCAGGAAACTGAACCTTTGACAGTCACTCCCTGGAGCAGGTAACTATAGCTTTATCCATGTGGCATCCATCTGGGGAAGGCGCCAGGATTGGAGCAGCTCTCTTGAGGCACTGCAATCAGTCTTGGGGGTACCGCCAGCCAAAGCCCTTCCCCAGCCAAGGGCTAGGCATCATTGAAGTGCTTTCACTCTCTCTCTCTCCCTGCCTCCCTCCCCTTTGGGTCTGGATAGACACAGGTGAGGACACAGGTGAACTGGGTCTCCTCTCATGCCAGCAGTTTCCCTGAAGCAGATGCCTATTAATTCCTGTCACCTGGATCCCACGGTTTCCCGTCTTTTCACCTTCTTTAGCCTTTCCTGAGATTCTCCCAACACACCCCCATTTCTGTATGAGATATCCAGACCCAAAGAACTGGCACACACTGTGCTCCCAGCCACAGAGGGGAAGGGAAGGAGGTCCTGCTGGACACAGCTCTGTGCCCTTCTGTGCCACAAGCACCCACATCCCCTTACCCTTAGACTGTGGAAAGACAGAGATGACAACAGACATGCCCCTCCCTGTTTGGTGGCCAAGAGAGGGCACGTGCCTGTCTCCCAAGGGCAAGACCCAGTCAGCCACCTCTTCTGCACCCCTCCCATGTGGGCCTATGTGTTGGGCAAGCCAGCAGGGCTGCAGTGAATGTTTACTGAATTGACTTGCAGAGAAGTGGGCAGGATCCTACGCAATTTGGGTTTTCCTCTGCCTAAACAGACAGTCAACTAGATAATTAACTGATTCACGACGTGGGGGATTGACAGCAGTTTTGAAAAGCACATACACTGACAGAAGCCAGGCTCAGACGAATGCAAAGGGAACAAGGTCTGTGGGGTACTGCCCAAGGAATCACAGGAGAGTATTGCAAAATAAGTATAGAGAGCTCGATGATGTCCTTTCTCCTGCTAAGCCATGACACAGCCCTCTGCATCATCAGAAAGACCAGATTCTGGATTAAGCTGTCACCTATGTCAGTGCCCCCTGCCACAGAAAACAAATGTATTACAACAGACCTGATGGTGGAGCAGCAGGTTGTAGGGGGATTTACCTAAGATATTACATAGAAAATGCTGAGCACTGAATGTGGCCACCCAAAGTGACCAATAAGAGGTCATCATCACCGTTGTTACCCCCACTGGGGAATCCACTGTAGGATGTTTAGCCAGGGGCGCTGAGGAGACACCAGCACACACCAGCCAGCCCTGCCCCCTGAGTCCTTTCCTGAGCAGTGTTTCCTGTGTATCCAGGGAAGAGGCAATGCCCAGTGATGTGCTGATGGCACCTGCTGCCTTCCAGCCCAGGTTCCCCTAGAAGAAAGCCAGGGGCTCTAGACTTCGGCTTCTATCTCAGACATTGGTCAACCTAGAAGACTTCCTGGAAGAATGAGGCGTAATTAGAGCTTAAATGATGAGACTAACCCAGCATGGCCATGAGGATGAAAGGGAAGAGTCCTCAGAAGAGAGTGAAGTGTCTCGAGAGAGACTCTAGCTGGGGCTGTGCACACCCAGCCTCATGTGGTGCAGGGCCATTGGGTTTGAGGTCCTGCAGACTGAAGCCTAAGTCCTGGCCTGTGTTAGCACTGACACCCAAGAAGCCACTCAGCCCCTCCGAACCTCAGTTTCCTTCTTGAAAACAAATGATAAAATACATACCCCAAACAGGTATTAGGAGGATTCAATGAGACGACATATTTGGAAGCCCCTGGTAGTGTCTGGCATATAGAAATTGCTTGATAAATGTTGGCCCTTATTCTTCCTTAATTCTTCAGTTCTATGGTCCGTGTCTTATAACAGCTGGATCCAAGTTTTAGAATACTGCCATGGCCAGGTGAGAGCTGGAGCTTATAGAGAACAGCCAGAATCTGAGGCTGCAATGGCAGGAAGAAGCCCACTTGAAGGGCAGCCCATGGTGAGTGGCCACCACTGGACCAGGTGCCCAGGTGAGGTGGCAGGGAGGGGCAGTGGCCAGCCATGCAGTCGGGTGGGAGGGCCCCACAGAGGCCAAGCCTGGCCAGGCATCTGGGAGCTGAGCAGCTCAGAGGGCCTCTCCCTACTCTCAAGTAGCCCCTGTCACCCAGAGGCAAACCCTCATGCATCGTTTTGTCCATGTTTACTTGTTTTTCTGTCTCCCTAACAAGAAAGCTCTTGGGTCTGTTCCCCGGTGAATTTCCAGCAGTAGGTACCAGGCCTGGCACAGAGCCGGTGAGCAATACATGTACATTGTATGAATGCATGAATGGGCTGAAAGCCACAGCTCCCAGGGCCAGCTGGTCTCAGTTCCCCCAGAAGCAGGCCCTGAGACAAGGACTCAACTGCAAGGGGTTTATTTGAGAGGTGAAAAAACACTGGTAGGGGTGTGGGGAAGTGAGACAAAGAGGGAAAAGAGCCAGTAAATGGTGTCTTATCAAGCAATTTGCCCTGCGGGTGACTGCAGCCTGGCCCTGCCGGGTGCTATGCGAGCCAGCCTAGGAAAAATGCCCCTGAGCACCTAGTAGGAGGGATGAGGAAGCCCAGGTGCTATCCACCAACTCCTGGCCATCATTGACTCACAGGGTAGAGAGCGGAGCACTGACTCCCATACTTTCGTCCCGGCTCCAGGACCCTGAAAAATCTTTCAGGCATCAATGTCCAGGCTCCAGCAGGTGGAAGTTGGGCCTGAGGGCACAGCAGAGGTAAGGTGAGGGCAGCATCTGCTCTACCTCTGCTCTGGAGGATCAGAGGGATATAAGTGAAAGAGAAGAGAGTAGACTGGTTGGGGCCAAGGAGTGTGAGTCCATGGAGCAGTTTTCTAGAGGACAGAAGGAACACCCAAAGTTATTCCCGTGCCCCACATCCTATCCGCCTCCACCTGGGGCTTCTCGGGAGTCAAGGCCACCTGGCTCTCAGTCTCCCGTTGAATGATGCCCTTCGGGGAGGGTTGTACTTCACAGCCTTGTTGGAGATGCTCTCTGAGGGCCCTTCTCCTTGGCCCTGCTGCATTGCTAGGCAACCTCACAACTGTCTGTCCCGAGACTGGTTCACCCCTGAGAACACTCATTTTCTTGTCTCTCCTCCGGGCCTTTTCTGGGTTACCAGGACAAATTGGAGAAGAGTACTGGCTTCTGATGCCCTGGGGTTTGCTTCAGCTTCTTAAAAGATATGCATGCAAGGGCGGGGGATTGTCTAAGCCTCATGCTGTGACTAATACTAATTAACCCCTTGGCGTTTTCTGGAAGAAAAGGAATAAAAGAAAAAGAAGAAAATGTTGCCCAAATGACAAAGGGGCTGTGAATCCCAGTACCAAGCCTCAGCTTTGGCCAGTATAGGACTAGAACTCTTCTTTGGGGGGTAACACGTTTCCTGATCATTCTTGTGGAGAAGGCCAATGTGTAATAATTTATAAGGGACAGAAGTCATGAGCTAGCCTTAAACCATGAAGCAAGCCAACAGGAACTTAAATTCTTCATAGCTACATTACTCCTGATAGTAATATCTAGCTACAGTTGAGTAAATACATATTTTATGGTATATTTATACCATGGAATCTCATAAGCAATGAAAATGAATGAACTACAACTATGTGCAGCAGCATGGGCGATTTCACAAACATACGTTGACTGATAGAAGCCAGACACAAAAGAGTACATACATACTGTATGAGATACTATCTGATCTCCTGTATATAAATTAAAAACAGGTGAAACCAATCTGAAAAGTGTTACAAGTTGTAGTGGTTTTAAAATACTTCTGCAAAATTTTTGACATTCCTCACTTTGGAATATGGAAACTAGTTACCTCCCCTTGAATATGGGCTGGACTTAGTGACAAATAGAATGTAGTGGAAGTGATGCCATGTGACTTCTGAGGCAGGCTTTCCCTGGCTCTCTGGAGGAAGCTAGCTGCCATGTTGTGAGGAAACTCAAGCAACCTGTGGTGGAAGCCTGCATGGGAAGAAATTAAGTCTTCCCACAAACAACAAGCAACAAATGCCAGCTCTGTGAATGAGCCATCTTGGGATCAGATGCTCCGTCCCTGGTCAAGCCTTCAGATAACTGTAACCCTAGTTGACATTTTGACCACAACCTTATAAAAGAACCTAAGTCAGAACCACCCAGCCAAGCTGCTCCCAAACTCCTAACTCATAGAAACTGTGAACAATAATAAACATATGCTGTTGTCTTAAGCAATAGATAACTAATACAGAAGTCAGGACACTGGATGAGAGGGCATACTGACTGGAAGTGAACTCTAAAGGGACTTCTGGGGGTACTGATAATGCTGTTTCATTATTTGCGTGCTCATTTCATGGATGTGTGTGGTTTGTGAAAAATCATTCAGCTATATACTTATGATTTGTACACTTTTCCATATGTAGATTATAGTTTAATAAAAAGTTCAAATGTGTTTAACCCAGCTGTGATCTGTGTCAGGGGCAGTAGGATTACCACTCCCAGCAGTTATTGCCGGGATGCTTAGAGACACACAGAGGGCCACATTTTAGGCAGTCTGAGCCTTGTACAAGTCTCATTTCCTTCTTCATGCAGCCTCCAGGAAACCAGGCCAAGGAGGCATGTGGGAGAGAGCCTGTGAACAAACAATTGCCTCTGCCCTGACTTCTAGCTTAGATTGTTTTCATTGCTCTCCCAAAAGCTACTAGAGTGGACTCAGAGTCTTGGCTTCCCATCAGTTTCAGAATGGGAGATTTTGAAACGTGCTAAACAAACACAGTGGTTTGGGTTCCAGTCCTGCAAAGTGAGCACTTGAACCCAGATTTGTGGGAACCCCAAGGCGTGGGGTGGCTGGGGACGACCTGTCTGTGAGTCAAGGCTTGCTGCTTGCCAACATCGCTGTCAGCGTAAACAGTCCATGCTGTCTTCATTTTATTTTCCTTCCAAATTCCATATTTCTACTGAAGCATTTATCAACATTGTGATCACTGTTATCATCACAGTTGACAGGTTGAGCTCATTTCTTATCTTTTCATTTTTTCCTGCTTTATTCCCCTAAGCCTTTGAATGGCTTGAGTCCTAAGCCAGACTGAAGAGGGCTTATTTCAATTTAGCTCCATAGATTGGTGCATTGATACATGCTTCGTACCTGTTCTAAACTCCTCCTTGAGTACTAAGCAGGGCACGGCAACCTCTGCATCCTCTGAACATTCCTTTCCCATTTTATCTCCTAGTTCTCCCCTTCATAAATCCTTCACCTGCCCTGGCCAAGACCACCTACTCAGGGTTCTCCATGCAGTCCTGGGATATTCCCACCCCTGTGATTTTACTCACCCTGTTTGACTTTCCCCACTCCTGCCAAACCCTCAGAATCCCAGTCATCTCCTTCCTGGCAGGAGCCTTCCTTGGTCCCTTTACTAAAAGTAGGAGTTCCCTTTGTAACGCCGCTCCCAGAAATCACTCCTAGAACCTCTCTTTTGAGGTTTCTTTCTCCCTGGGTGGAAGGGGTGCTTCCTTATCTGACCTCCTTGCCAGAACCAGCACAGGGCGGAGGTAAGAGTGAGCAGATCTGAGTCCCTGCATGGTCAGCCAAAGCAGGGAGGCCCAGCAATGTGCCCACTGGGTGCCCAGCTGATGCCTCCAGGACTGCAACAGTCTTAGTTTGGGTTGTCCCAGAAGCTGACCCTGAATGACAATTCAACCATAGGAAATACTGGTAGGAACGTGGCAAAGAAAGTTCATACAGCCACGGGTGCTTTATTCAGACTGCTGTCCCCAGGCACCATGGGAGATTTTGGGAAATCCCATCTGGGTGGGTGAGGGAGCTGGTGTGGTTGGTTACATGCAGCTGTCAGCAGTCATTGGTTGAAGGCTGCTGCTTGGGGTATTCATTCCCTAGCATTTTCCACCTGCTGTGTACAGGCAGAGTAGCCTTCAACGCTTCTGGAAAACAGCCCTGAGGCACAGCGATGCAGACACTGGCACTTGGATGTTGGGGTGGGTCAGCCCACACTGGAGTGATGATGTCCAAGAGCTCGGGGCAGGGCTTGGTACCCCACTGAGTCTGGGATGATCCATATCACAGCATCTGACCCATGGTCCCCACAGGCTGCTGTGAGAGAAGGCAGCAGTCCTGAATCCAGGAGTTCACAAAGATTTACAGCAACACTGGAAATGCTCACCCTGAGGGCCAGGCCAGGTATCCTCCACAGTAGGCAGAAAAGCAGGACATAACACACATCAACACTTTGGTGCCACTATGTCCTCCAGCCAGAGGAACTTCTTCCCCACCTCCCTATTGACCTGTCCTGTTAACTCTCCTCTTCCCAAGGGAGCCAGCAGGCTGCCCATCAGAAACATCTATCCTGGGAATGGGGAAGTGTACCAGTCAGCTCCACACAGCTCCTGGCCCCTGTCACAGGGCTGGCAGACCCCTCAGGAGGGACAGTCTTTTGGTGGCTTGTTACTGGTCTGTAATAACAGGTCAGTGGGAGTTTCAGATGAACTGGGGCCGCAGCTGAGTTGAACTTCTGCTTTGTGCACCCTCACTCTGTGCTAGATTGTGATTATGGTTTGGTACCATAAAATGCACACTTCTGGTATTTCTTCAACTAGAACACAAACCTCTATTTCTAAAAACTCAATATAAACAGCAAAATTATTGAAACCAAGAGCCAGAGTACTATCTGCCACGCATTCAAAGTTCCTCCTTCAAGTAGGCAGAAAGTTGGTGCAGCATGTTAAAGAGTCAGAGGGCACTAAAGTCAGCAGTTGTGTGGCTGCATCCTGGGATGTTCAGAAACAAAGAGAATCCCAAGCAATGAGCAATCTCATTGTGTACATGTCTTCTATTTTGGAATCATTGCAAATATTATATGCATTTAAAAATAGATATAGCTAGAGTTGTTTTGATAATTTTTTATAAGTCAGAAGAAGAATGAAAATTATCTTTGAAGTGCCTCTGGCAGGAAAAGCAGTCCCCTTGGTCCCTCCTTTGCAATGTGCCGCAGATGGGGGAAGAAGATGGAAACATAACGTCTCTAAAGTGGCCTCAGAAATTGAATTGTTCTGTGTTCTCCCCCAGTGGTGGCCAAGCCTGATGATGAAACCAAGGGTTTGTCCACAAGGAGTGAGCACACAGAAGGACCCTTAGGTCTGCTGGTCATCACAGTTAGTGACTTCCTCACCAGCAGCTCAAAGAGTGGGGAAATGTGAACTCTGGTTTTCATGATTATCCAGAACCCAGAGACTTGGAGTCAAAGGTCCAGCCAGGCACTGAATGGATGTCAGATCTGAAGCCACATCAGCTGATTCAAAACTTTCAGTGAAGTTCTGTTAAGTCCTTAGGTCATGGCCAATTCCCAGCAGTCTTGACTTTCTTCATCAGATCTACTCAGAACATGAGAAGCCAAGTCACTGTCTTTGACCACTCATGGAACTCATCTTCCTCACCTTAAGAGAGTGGCAAGAGGTTCTTTGCAAGAAGCCCAGACAAGTTGCTGCTGGTCATTCTGCTCTGGTGCTCAATCCATGGACTCTCTGAATCATGGCCTTATGGCAGTCTTTGAGGCCAAAGGAAGACCCTTTTGGCCAGTCCCCAACTCTCCTAGAGATTCTTGACACATTTTTGGCCACGCACTGTGGCCTGGCCTGCCTGTACCCCTGGGACACATAAGAAGGAATCAGGAAAGATCTTCTGAGGAGGCTGGTCTTACAGGAAGAAGAGGATGTGGCCCCAAAGGGTCACACCATAAGCCAGATGTGTTAGACTTACACTGTGTCAAAGGCGGGCCCTGTGGCTGCCACGAGAGATGTTCTAGAAGATCAATGAGGGAAAGATGGAGAAACTCATGGCAGAAAAGAAGCTTAGAGGTTTTCCTTCATCCCAAATAGATGATGAAGAATCTCCATGGTTTTGCATTTCAACTTGTGAAATACTGGCAACATGAAGTCTGTGAAAAATAGTCACTCCTAGGAGTGAGATTTCCTCACTAAGGCTGTGTGTAGTCACCAAACTGCCCTTATCTTATTTCTCTTTCAGGATTGGGAAGAGTCTGGACTCTCTCTCCCTCAGTTAAGCTCAGCAAGTATCTGTCAGGTGCCTCCTGGATGTTCAGCCCAATGCCAGCATCCAGTGGGCCTATGGAGACAGGTGCAGCCCATGTGCCCTGTCAGGAGCTCTCAGTCTCTCCATCTAGGAGGTAGGAAGACTAGACAAACTCACCTGTGGACTCCAGGCAACACCATGAACTTCCTGGAAAGTTTTCTCCTTCTCGTCCCTAGGCCTTAGCCTTAGAACCATCCCATCCACTCTAGAGGCCAACCAGGTCTTCTCCCCCACATAGCTCCCCATCACCGATCTGTCTGTCCTGCTACCCTCTCTGTTTCCTTTGTGAAAATTTTACAATCTGAAATTCTGTGTGTGCCCAGCTGTATATTGCCTGTCACACTCCTGAGTGTAAATGTCCTAAAGCAGGGATTGTATCTGCCCATCTGCCTTTATCACTGTAACCCAGATGGTCCCTCCCACAGAGAATGGATTCTATGGATGTGTGTGGCATAAATGAATCAAGGTACAAAAGTGCTAAGGTAATTTGATTGAGCATCAGAATGGTTGGCATCATTGGGAACTTCTGCAAGTGGTAAAGAAGGGAAAGATCCATGTTGATTTAAATTCAGAAAAGAGTAGGTTTCAAGGTAGGTCTTAGCAGGTGGTTACAGTTTGGATGGGCTGAGAGGTGAGAGTGCAAAGTTGAACTGGGCAAGTCAAGGGCAGGAGACATGAATGAACAGAACATTTATGCAGAATAGGTAATGTGGAAAGGGGCCTGACCCAGGGAATAAGGCAAAACCCCTCTGAGATTGTGCCCCCAGCCTTAAGCCCCTCTGAGAGCCAGTTCTTCGTTTCATCAAAGATGTCGAAGTCCTGGCTGCCACGTCTCAGAAGATTTATTGACGTAATAGACACCATTCTAAAGAGTTGGCCCAGGATCACACATCAAACCTGCAAGTTTGAAAGGATTAGAAATATACTTGGGGCACATATTTCATCTTGACTCTAGACTTAATTAAGATATTGCTAAAGCAATCCCATAGACAGCAAAGAACTAGCACTTTTTTCAGCCATCCCCCATCCCTGTAAAAAATAAAATAAACGTGAATTGCATGGAGTGGAGTATTCATAATTATTTCATGTGGGGGAAAAAAACGAATGAAGAGGTATCAGAGGCTCATGTCATCAATTTCACAGATTTAGGTTTAATCAGAGCATCTTATAATGCTAAAACACCAGCCTCTTTATTCTAAGATGTTTGTAGGTATCATCAAATCAATATCAGTTGAAATACTCTTTAATGATGTGATCATTTCAAAATTAGACTAATTTTAATTAGCAACAAAAGCATTTTTGGAACAGAAAACCTGTAGCTTTCTCAGCTGATCCATGCTTCTGCAAACATTTAGAATTTTCCTAAGGGGGGAGAAAGGCAGGATTTAACTTCCGATGAACATTAATCCTGATTTTTCTTAGCACCCACGCTACTCTCGAGTAGTAAGTTAAGTTCTTAAGAAAGCTCTTGACCTTTTAAAAGTCTCTGAGGTGCTGTTGGGGGCCCACTGAAATCTATTACATGTGTTATTCCCAGACAGTCACAAGATGGAAGAAAAAAGACACCAAGAGCTTCTCACTTCCAGAGTTCTTTACCATCCTGTAGAATTTTCTAGTGGAATTTCGTCCACTCTTTGATTCTTTCATTCTATAAATCAGTTCTCTACTTCCTCAGTGACCTGGAACTGGAGGTCCAAGGACCAACTTCAGGTCCTACCTAATCATGCTTCATGTGCCACCCTTTACTGACCTACATGATGTTTTTGGAAAAAACTTAAATTAGTTGCCTTTATTTAAAAATTGGGAAATTTCACCTAAGATCCAGATTTCTTGCTCTTTTGATAAACTGAAAGATCCCTGTAGTAACAGTGTTGGTCTCCTCTCTAACACACCTGCTCACATCCACCTTTCTAGCAGAGCACCAGTTCTGGTTGGTTATTTCCCTACCTTTCCTCAACACCCACGGCCTTCTAAGCCAATCAGCATATGCCCATCTTCTGGGGGGTGTTATTGGTCCAAGAGTGGCAGGGGACCTGGGTGTATCCAATCAGAATGAAGGAAACAACATATCCTGTGATCGGAAAGGGAATGGGAGAAAACACACAGTCCTGGCTGCAATCAAGCTCTGGCCAGCAGTCATGCAAGCAGTCAGCCAGAGGATGAAGCCAAAGCTGACCTCAAACAAGGAGAAAAGATCCAGATTCTCAGTGGAACTATTGAGCCAATGCTAGAATATGCATCAAGCCCAATACTTCTGGAGGTCCAGTTATGTGAGACAGAAACATTTCCTTATTTGTGAACTCAGTTGGAGTCAGTGCATATGCTTTTGGCTGCTAGAGCAAAGCTAATCTTAAGCTGGGAAAAGGGACCCACATCTCTCCCTGCCATAGTCACCAATTATGGCTCCCATAGTTGGCGTTTCACCCTCCTGACACCTAGGCGGTCCTTTGATGTTTGTCCTCCTGCTTGCCATGGTGTTTTTATAGAAAGGAGGTAAGAAAAATGTGAAATATTGCTTATGCCCAGGTCTTTATCAAAAGTGGGAAAATAAAACCTAGGCTAAGGAGGCTGAACACTTCAAGGAAAAGAAGAGAAAATATTTCTCATATCCCTAGCCTGTGTCCCTCATTTATGTTTCCTGCTAGGCTCCTGGAGGTACACTTATGTGTTGCCTGACGATGGGGACATGCTCTGAGAAATGCATCCTTGGGTGATTTTGTTGTTATGTGAGCATCACAGAGTGTACTTACACAAACTTGGGTGGTGTAGCCTACTACACACCTAGGCTAAATGGTAGAGCCTACAGCTCCTGGGCTACACACATGTACAGCATGGTACTGTACTGAATACTGTAGGCAGTTGCAATACGATGGTAAGTATTTGTGTATCTAAACATAGAAAAGGTACAGTAAAAATACCATATGCATAAAAGATAGAAAATGGTACACCTGTATAGGGCACTTACTAGGAATGGAGCTTGCAGGACTGGAAGTTGCTCTGGGTGACTCAGTGAGTGAGTGGTGAATGAATGTGAAGGCCTAGGACATTACACTACTGTAGACTTTATAAACACTGTACACTTAGTCTACACTAATTTTATAAAAAACAATAAAGTTATTGTACTACTACATCATGACAGCTACCATGTCACTAGATGATAGAAAATTTCAGCTCCATTATAATCTTATGGGATCATCATCATTTATGTGTCCACCATTGACTGAAACATT